>CAUYRH010017000.1:0-62288 GCA_963574655.1 Perodicticus potto | reverse complement strand
TAGCTGGGACTACAGGCGGCTGCCACAACGTCCGGCCATTTTTTGGTTGCAGCCGTCATTGTTGTTTGGCGGGTCCAGGCTGGATTCGAACCTGCCAGCTCAGGTGTACGTGGCTGGTGCCTTAGCCTGTTGAGCCACAGGTGCCAAACCCCAGCTATTTTTTTGTTGCAGTTTGGCCAGAGCCGGGCCCTACTCGGGGCCCACCACCCTTGGTATATGGGGCCAGCGCCCTACTCACTGAGCCATAGGCACCGCCCCATATCCACTTTTTTTTTTTTTGAGACAGAGTCTCACTTTGTTGCCCCAGTAGAGTGCTGTAGCATCATAGCTCACAGCAACCTCAGATTCCTGGGCTCAAGAGATTCTCTTGCCTCAGCTTCCTGAATAGTTGGGATTACAAGTACCCATCACAATGCCCAGCTATTTTTTCAGAGGCAGGGTCTCACTCTAGCTCAGGCTGCTATCAAAATCGTAAGCTCAGGTGATCCATCCACCTCGGCCTTCCAGAGTGCTAGAATTACAAGTGTGAGCCACTGAGCCCAGCCTCCACTATTTTTTTTTAAAGGATTTTTTTTTTTTTTGAAATTTTTGACCGGGGCCAGGTTTGAACCCATCACCTCTGGTATACGGGGCCTGGGTCCTACTCCTTGAGCCACAGGTGCCGCCCTTAAAGGAATTTTGTTAAGCAAGTGTACAATAAACCTTTGTTTATTTATTATTTTTTTAATTTCAGATTAATATGAGGGTGCAAATGATTAGGTCGCATTATTTGTGATTGTTAGATAAAGTTTGAGTTCTAGGTGAGCCCTTCACCTAATAAAAAAAGGAATGTTTCTTGAGCAACTACTTTGTACACAGGCTATGGAAAAACACTTTGGTGTACATACCAGGTGTAGCCAGCAATTTCCAAAATGAGACCTTCCTTGTGCCAGGCCTGGGGCTTTCCACTAGTAATACAATTAGTATTTCTTTGAGCTTGTACAGGGCTTCCCGCTCTCTAAAGAACCTTCATCCTGTACTGCCAGTGACTTGGGAGACTGAAGCAGAAGGATTCCTTGGACTTAGGAGCTCAAGGCTGCAGTGAGCTATGATGATGCCACTGCACTCCGGCCTGGGCAACAGAGTGAGATCCTATGTCTAAAAATAATAATGATAAAATAATAAAATACAAAAAAACCCACATTCGTTTCTTGAACACTGACTAAATCTGCAATGGATTTTTTCCCCCCTTTATATAAATAAAATGATACAATGCCTGAGATTTGCTTCAAATCATTTTGGGGGGGCAGTTAAGAGGAAATGGGATTGGGCGACGCCTGTGGCTCAGTGAGTAGGGCGTTGGCCCCATATGCTGGAGGTGGCGGGTTCAAACCCAGCCCCGGCCAAAAACTGCAAAAATAAATAAATAAATAAAGAGGAAATGGGATTGACCAAACGTAGGTAGCTGTGTGGAATCTGAGTTAATGGGCACCAGGATTGGGCTAAGCGTCTACACCCTTCTGTTATGCCTTGAATGGTATTCCCCACAGTTGACATGTTGTCATCCTAGGCCTGATACTTTGGCCCTTTGTGATCTACATGGAAATAGGGTCACTGCAGATGTGATGAGTTAATATGAGATCATACTGGAGACGGTTGCTCCTCATCCAGTATGACGGGTGTCCTGATAAAAAAGGGGAATTTGGACATGGACACACACACAGGGAGAACATCATGTGTCCATTAGAATTACGTTGCCAGGCCAGGGGTGGTGGCTCACGCTTGTAATCCTAGCATTCTGAAAGGCCAAGGTGGGTGAATTGCCTGAGCTCATAGGTTCGAGACCAGCCTGAGCCAGAGCAAGACCCTGTCTCTAAAAAAAAGCCGGGTGTTGTGGCAGGCACCTGTCGTCTCAGCTGCTAGGGAGGCTGAGACAAGAGAATTGCTTGAGCCCAAGAGTGTGAGGTTGCTGTGAGCTGTGACACCATGGCCCTCTACCAAGGGTGACAAAGTGAGACTATGTCTCAAAAAAAAAAAAAAAAAAAAGAAAAGGAAAGAAAAGAAAAAAATAGAATTATGTTGCCATAAGCCAAGAACTACCAGAGGCTAGGAGAGGGACCTGGGACAGATCCTTCCCTGGCCCTTTCAGAAGGAGCACAGGTTTATAGACACCTGATCTGGGACTTCCAGCTTTTAGAATCACGAAAGAAGACATTTCTGTCATTTGAGTCACTCTATTTGTGGTACTCTTCATGGTGGCGCTAGCAAACTAATACACTTTTCTCCAGACTTTTGGCTACATCTGAAATTTTCCAAAGTGAAAAAAGAAATATTTTTTTCTTTTTTTTTGACACAGAGCCTCAAGCTGTCACCCTGGATAGAGCGCTGTGGCATCACAGCTCACAGCAACCTCCAACTCCTGGGCTCAAGCGAGTCTCCTGCCTCCGCCTCCCAAGTAGCTGTGACCACAGGCGCCCGCCACAACGCCCAGCCATTTTTTGGTTGTGGCCGTCATTGTTGTTTGGCGGGCCTGGGTTGGATTCGAACCCGCCAGCTCAGGTGTATATGGCTGGCGCCTTAGCCCGTTGAGCCACAGGCACCGAGCCAAGAAATATTTTTTTCAAGCACCTACTGTGGGCATCTATTCCTCCCTGAATTCCCTAGGGATGGGTCCCTTCCTGCCCCATTTTGCAGATGAGATACCTGAGCTCCACAGAGACAGGTATTATCTTGGATTCTGACCTAAGACACTCAGAAGATCACATTCTTTTTTTTTTAAGATTCCATTCTCATTCCCAGGACCCCAGCCCATGCCAGGATGACCTCACAAAGGCCTGATGGGTCTAGATCTCTGCATCTCCTCCATCTATGAAAAGTGCCCCAGTCCCTGGCACAATGTAGGTATTCAATGCATACTAACCACAAAATGAAACAGTTAAAATGCTGTGGGCCTGGCACAGTCATTGCGTAATAGCTGTTGCTCTGCACACCTTTTATATAGCTGGTACCCAATAAATACACACCAACCAAAAAACTGTGTTACAGAAACCTAATATGAATGTGTAAGAAGTTATTCATACTTCTCTCTGGGCTCTTTAGAGACTCCAGCATAGGCCCAGGTATATAGCAGGGGCCGCATACATATCCATTTTCTAAGTCACTTGCAAACTGCAAACCTGACAATATGCAAGGTTCTTAACATGTATGTTCATATTTCCACACAGCAAACATCTGAGAAATGTGTAGTCCTCGCCTTGTATCCAGAGGGCACTCAGTAAATGGCAACTGAGTACACAGCAGGTACTCCACAAATACAGGAAAGAGTGCTTTGAAAATCATACAGGGGTTACAAAGCAGGTGGCCAGTGTTTCCCAGTCACTCAGGGATCTGACATGCAGTATGCACTTATCCGATGCTAGAATAAAATAAACATCCTGAGGCTCTCAATCCACACATTCTCCTTTCTTCCCTGTGCTGGCACACAGCAGGTGCTCAAAGCATGCACAATCACTTCCTTCACAAGGAAGGTCTCGCAAAGTGCACGACACTGTTCCCTGTATACACTTTGTGCATCTTAAGTACACATTCCTCCTCTTGATTAGTAGCACCTCCATAAATACACTGGCCTCCCATTACATAGAGTAGATCCCTGTTCTCCTCTCCTCTGCACACACCAGGTGCTCAATATGTGCACACTCCCTGCCTGCCAGAGACCTTGTTCCCATACCCTCCCCCAGGACCCACAGGAGCCAGCTCACTTGTCCGGCTTGAGGTCACGGTGCACGATGCCGTAGTTGTGCAGGTACTCGAGTGCCAACACCGTCTCGGCGAAGTACATGCGAGCCATGTCCACAGGCAGTGGCCCCATGTTCTTCAAGAGCGTGGCACAGTCGCCACCTGGGAGAGGGATAGCCTATGGTCATGGAGGCCCTGCCCCTGACCTTTTAGGCTGGGCCCAATCCCTTCGCCCTTCCCCACCTTCTGCAAAGTACCCCTAATCTATTGGAATCAGAGTGGAGAGTAGGAGGGCAGATTCTCCTGATCCTTTCCAGCAGGGCAGTAGCTGTTATTGCATAGCCCTTCCCCTGTACACAGCTGGTGTCTCCTAAGTGCATGCTCCCTCCCCTTGCCCAACAGTACCCTGGTAATTGTACCTTATCTGCTTGCAGGTCCCAGCCTCAGTCCTTGACTCTGCCCATCAGTTCCCCCTGCCTAGGATGTGCTACCTTCCTTTCTCCCCTAGGGTCCCATCTTCACACTTCCATCTAGGCTCTCCTAGCTCTGAAGCCCCATGGCTGGGCCCTCTACCCCTTGGAGTTTCTGAGGTTTCCCCAAGCAGGCTGGGACCCTATGGAGGACAGAGCAGGTCTCAGCTTGGTCCAAGGAAGGACGTTCTGTCAGGCATGGGGGGCACGAGCTCCCTGTCACCAGAGGCATGCTAGCCTCAGTGACCATACCTTCCACATACTCCATGACCATACACAGGTGGCGGCGAGTCTCGAAGGAGCAGAACATGCTGACCACAAAGGGGTTCTCGGCAAAGGTGAGGATGTCACGCTCCACAAAGACTTGCTGGATCTGGTTGCGCAGGATCAAGTTCTGTTTATTGATCTTTTTGATGGCAAAGCGCTGCCGTGTGTCACGATGTCGCACCAGGTACACAGCCCTGGGGGTGGGAGTGGGGGAGCTTGTTGAGGCCTGAGATTGAAGTTCCCAGTGGGTGCTAGGACTCAACATGGGCCCAGAACCCAACTTGCCAGGCCTTTGCCTGTGCTGTGCCTGCCACTGGGGACACCCTTTCTCCTTACCTGGCACTTCTTCTAAAGCAGCTACCCCATGGGTTTATGCTACCATCCCCCAGGGTCATATAAATGAACCGAAAATGTCCCCTGTGTATGGGCCCCTGGGCAATACAGTAGCTTAGCTCAAAAGCCTGCTGGCACCAAACTCGAATTTTTACATATCCAATTGTTTTGAACACAGCCCAAATAACAGAATTTAGCCCTGAGTGCCTACTTTGCATGCTTTGTGACACTGCACTTATCTCTGAGTCATGGATAAGACAAACTCTCTGGACACAAAGACCTCAAGCTGCCTTGTGGGACTCTTTGACCCAGAGATTCAGTTTCTGTGCTGTAGGAACACATAAGCCCCTGTCTAAGCCCTGTCTCCCCTGGGAGTTCCCTTGCTTGCCTGTCAAAGTGACACCTAAATAAAGCTCACTGCATGCTACCACCATTGTATAGTCATCTTTTTCCTTGATCTGCCCCCAAATTCCTAGAATCCCTTACACCTGGAGTAGCTAAAAGCCTGTCTGAGGGAACAACCTGGGTGTTGTGTATTTCCACTTCCCTCTGCAGCTCTCGGTTTCTCTGGCTGCACATTCAATGGTGAATATGTGAGCCCTGCCAAAGTGGAGGCTGACAAAGGGGCCTCAGACATCCCCTCAGGCATCTGAGAAATGGATCCATGGAGGATCCAAAGACTCACCCATAGGCCCCGTTGCTTATGAGTTTGATGGTTTCGAAGTCGCTCTCACATGGCTTCTTCCGTGACTGGCTGACCAGGGCACGGCTCTGGGGAGCAGGAAGGGCTCAGAGTCCCGCCCACTGCAGAGCCAGCCAGGCTCCTCCTGCCCTCAAGCTCAAACCACTGGTCCTAGAGCCCAATATTACCTTTTCCCCTGTCCAAACTTTTCCAACTCAGCTTCTGAGATTCTGAGCTTTCTGCTCCTCCTGACAAACTCCTACACATCCTTCAAAACACACCTTTCCAGTGCCCCCTCCAGCACTACCCCACTGGACCCCCAAAGCTAGGAAATCCCACTTCAAACCTCCTTCCCTGCTAAGTCACAGATGCCTAAGTGCCTACTACATGCAAAACTCTCAGTAAGCTCAGCCCTTCCCATGGCCACTTTGTCTACTCTAGAAAGAACAAGATAGGTGGGGCCCCAAAGCTCTACAACTTACCTCTGGGGACTCAGGGGCTGGGGGCTGTCCTTCATCATCAAGGTGACTCAGTGGCACCATCTCTGCAAGATGAGGGAGAAGTCTCAAACAGGGCTTTCATCACCTGACAATTTCCTGAGGGCCCTGGGCATTGGTCTGGGCTCTGTGTCTCCCATGCTACTGTCATTGAGCCGAATGCAGGAAGCAACACCTGAGGAACCTTCTAGAAGGGCCACTGGTCTCCAGGCATCCCAGCCATCTTGAGGTAGCATTTGAGGACAACACAGCCACCTGACCTTGGAATCTGGGGCATTTCCCACAGATGGCTAAGGACAGGGCCACAGAAAGATAATGGAAAATGTGGTGGTTCTAGAGTCACAGGGCTTAGGTTCAAATCCTAGCCCAGGCCTCAGTTTCCCCCATGCCCCTCTCCCCCCCGCCTCCCCACCTAGCTCACCCTCCAGGGGGTCTTTGGTCAGGCCCAGCTGCCCGATGATGTACTGTGGCAGATCCGTCTTGATGCCCTGGCCCTCCCGGGCCTGACCCTCAGCTGCCTCCAGCAGGTGGTAAAACTCCTCAGGGTCAAACTCCTAGGGGTACAAGCCAACCAGAGCTTAGTTGACTCCAGGCCTTTGCACCTCTTGTTCCCTTTGTCCACAGCACCCTTCGCAGTGGTTGTAGCCCATCCCCTGGGTCTTGGTTCCTAAACCTCCCCGGGGGAAGCCTACCCCAGCCTGTTGACACCCTGTGTCCCTCTCCAAGCCGTACATGATGAGAACTTTCAATTGCATCTCAGGCCTGGTCTCAGTCTTGCCAGGACCCTGCATCAGCCACGCAAAAGGATCTCACCAGACATTCAAGGAGCCGTGCTGGCCGTGAGATGATGATCAGCAATTTCCGGACAAGCTGGACGATGAAGCTGACCTCTTCACTGTCTGAGCGCTCATGGGCCTGGGGGAGGTGGGTAGTGGCATCACATACAGGACCCTGGCCCTGGCCTGCCTAGGAATACTCTCCTCACCCCACATGCCCCACGCACATCCTGCAGAAGCCGCTCCAGCTTCTCCTGCATCTCCAGGAAATAGCGGGAAGTGACAAGGGCCTCGCCTGACTTGGCCAGGCAGTCTCGGGCCAGCTCGATGATCTGGTGGTGGATGAAGCCCAGGACACCATCAGCCAGTGCCAGCCGGGCACCAGGCGTGTAGGCCTCTAGGAACTCCTGCAGACGACCCTCCATCTGTGCTGTGGCCTGGGCAGGGAAAGACAGGACAATCTGGTCAGAGTGCAGGGCTGGAGGGTGAGAGTCATGGGCGGGTAGCAGGAGAGGCACAGTCAGAGAAAGATGGGATGAGATGGGGCAGGAGGAATAATCTCCTTCCAAGAACAGAGTCTGAGACAGAGAAAGATAGAAGGGGACAGACAGGAGGGGGGACACAACCAGGAAGACACAGAGTGCTGTGGAGGGACAGCAACATGGAGAGAAGCTGGGGTCTGCTGGCTGCCAGGCACTGCCTACCTTGGGGAACCTCTCCCGGTAAACGTGATTCATCATGACAATCTCATTGTCAAAGGTCCCTGTCGCACGTCCTGGGCTGAAAGGGGATGGTTGGTTTGTTGGTCGATATGAGATCTAAGACTGAGCCTGGGGGAGGGGGCAGGGACTTAGAGGACTAGGGTCACAGGCCAGGCACCACAAGCTCAGGGCCAGGGGTAGAGGAAGAAACTTGGTGCGGGTCTCCAAGCCAGCCCAGGGAGGGACTGGGCCTGAGGCCAGAAGTCAAGACCCACCTCAGGCTGCGGGAGCGGGGCCGAAGGCGAGGTGAGTGGCCTCCCTCTTCATCAGCCACACTCTCTGAGCTGCGGAAGTGCTTGGACAGGAAGTGCAGCTCGTCTGGTGTTGGTTGGAAGGGAAGCTGGTGGAGACGCTCCCGGGAGGATGAGCTTGACTGGTGAGGAATAGGGGAAATCAGAGCCATAAGTTCATGGTCAGTGCCACAGCCAGGATCCCAGCACCATCCCTCAAGGCCCAGGCTACATCATGGCCATTAGATGGTGACATTCTTTCTCCTACCTGGCTCCTATGCATCCCTCAAAACCCAGTTCTGATAGCCCTTCCTCTTTGAAGCCCTCCCTGACTTCTTCCTTTGGTAGCCTCAAGTACCCCTCTGGCCAGGCCCTGACCCCACCGGCTAGGGATATCTGTAGCCCCAAGTCAGGAGACTCTTTGGGGCCAAAGTTGGGTCTTCTCAGGGGCCCTTGCATTTCCAAGAATGGGGCATAAGGCAGTAACAAGGATGTTTGCTGACTGTACGATTATCCAACAGCTTGAATAAAACACAAATGTGCCCCCCTGCCCCAGTATGGCACCCGCCTGTCCACCCACTAAGTAGGGCTATAGATACCGAGAGAGTGGAGCTGGGTGTGTTGGTGCCATAGCCGGAAGATGGGAGAGACGCAAGGGACCATCTTCTGCCGTCTGCCCTGGAGAGGGGAACAAGGACAGATAAAAGGAAGGCCTGACTCCTGTGGTTTGTGGGGACTAAGGACAGATACTATGGCCAGTGGATTCTGGCCCTGCTGAGGAAGGACCTTCTGATAAAGCTGACAACAGAGACACAGTCTGACCACTGTACTTCCAATGTGGTTTTTTTTTTTTTTTATTTATTTCGTAGAGACAGAGTCTCACTTTCACACAGTTCACAGCAACCTCCAATTCTTGGGCTTAGGCGAGTCTCTTGCCTCAGCCTCCCAAGCAGCTGGGACTACAGGTGCCCACCACAACACCCGGCTATTTTTTTTTGTTGTTGTTGTTGCATTTTGGCTGGGGCCAGGCTTGAACCCGCCACCCTCGGTACATGGGGCTGGTGCCCCACCGACTGAGCCACAGGCGCTGCCCCTTCCAATGTGTTTTATCTTCGTTCATCCTTCAGACATTTCTGGGAAGCCTTCCCTAAGTCTAGCTGCCAAAGTGCCCCTCATTAAAGCCTTAACCAATCAACCATAGTTGGTGGGGTCTATACTGGTTGCCCCCACCAAGCTGAGGCCTCCCATGCCTCCCTGCACATGGCATGTCACACAAAAAGATGTTCAATAAATACTGAATGAATACAAACAATGCAAGTGCCTAGCATACATCAGGTGCTCTGTGAGCTCTTGTTAAGTGAATGAGTGACTTTTTTAGTGCTTTAATGATTCTTGGACTGGGCTGTATCCCTTTCCTACTCCTCTTATTGAAATTACCTGTCTGCGCGTGAGATGTGGCTGTAGAAGACCATGCATTTGCAGGGAATGGAGGCCAGAGGGCGAGGCCGTCACCATGCAGGGACCAGGGAAGGAGGAAAGGCAAATGAGGAGCCAGGTCCAGCCACCAAGCACATGCTCCTACTTGCCCCTTTGCCAGCTGTGCCAACACAATCCCCCAAAGCTGGCCACTGCTCACCTCCGGGCAAAGGGGAAGTTGATAGCAGACGCTGCTGAGAAGTTGCGAGGACTATCTAGGGGGCTGCTGCCTGCTGAGGAAGAGGTGGGGGAAACTGAGTCAGTGGGGGGTAGAAACAGGATGCAGTGCCTGCCTGCTGCTCCCACACTCACCTGTCGGGACAGACAGTGGTGACAGGGGCCGGGAAAGGGTAGGTGAGGGCGTTCCTACCACCAAGCTCTTGCGGTTCCCACTGCGGCAGCTGTGAGGGGGAGGAGAAAAGGTCAGATGGCTGGCGGAGAGGACCACGTGCCCAGCCCAAAGCACAGGAACAGCTGGCTCTGGAGTGGGGCGGGAAGGGTGGATGTGACCACTCCCACTCTGCCCCCAGGCGAGTTCCCCAAAGCCCTTAGCCCAGCCTTCAAAGCCCAGTCATTACTTGATAAATATTCCTTATTAGTAAAACCTTTGCCAGTGTTGTCATCAGTGGTGGCATGAAGTGGTAGATACTGCACATGGCTAGGAGCCCATAGTCCAGTTTTTCAGGGGTCTGTGTTCACAATCACATCCCACATCTCTGCCTGTGCTGCAGCCACTTCTTCTCCCCAAGATCTCCCTAAAATGACATTCTGCCTCAACCTAAAACCCTAAAGGCAATCTCTTTCACAGCCCTGCGTGTTCTGTCCAAGTTTTGCCCAAACAATTTTCCTCTCCCAGCTCCCTTCTGGCCACCAGCCCCCAGGCTCTGGCCTTGAGAACTCTTCCCAGCCTCATCTTTCTTCTGAGGCCCTGGCCCCAGCCCTCACTTTGACAGAGGGAAGTAGGGAGTGACACCATCCCTGCAACTCCCTCTTCCAGAACAGTCGCTCAGCAACGGCTCTGCTCAGGCTCTGCTCAGAAGCGAATCAGCCCACACACCCAAGCCACCAACGCAGCTCAGTGGGGAGAGCCACACAGGGAGGGAGAGACAAGGCCTAAAGGCCTTAGCAAGACAGGAACGGGGTCCCAGGCAGAAGGTTCAGTACAGGCTAAAACGTGGGAGAGTCGGATCATCAAAGGGCACAGGT
The DNA here is from genome assembly GCA_963574655.1 of Perodicticus potto. Classification (NCBI taxonomy): domain Eukaryota; kingdom Metazoa; phylum Chordata; class Mammalia; order Primates; family Lorisidae; genus Perodicticus; species Perodicticus potto. Next base: position 51,876 of record CAUYRH010017000.1, on the reverse strand, counting down.
GACAAGGTGGGCAGGGAGGAGCAGCCCAGCCTGTGCACAGCTCCATGTGTAGCTAGCTGCCCTTCAGCCTCAGTTTCCCCATCTATTTATCTTGGAGGATGAAACCCACAGTGTTCAGCTTTGGGTCTGGTGCAGGCGCATACATTGTTGTCTTTCCCTGGACAATGCTTACAGGGCAAGTCCTCAACATGTGCCAGTCCGAATAAGCCTCAGAGTTGGAAGAGATCAGCTGCATCCACTTCCCAGACTGGGAAACTAAGACCAAAGTTATCACCTGCTACAGGGATTGTGTCCCAGCCTGAGGTGCAGAAGCAAAAGTGAAACCCACAGGTTCCTGCAAAACTTCCTGCCAACTTGCTCTCCCCAATAGACATATACACACCCTTGCCAATCCCCACATCCTCTCCCAGTCCCTCACCTGGTTCCTCACCCCCATCTGGCACCCCATAATTCTTGCTGCATTAGTTGCCTTTTCCAATAGCATTTGAGAAAAACACCTGCTTAGCTTCCCTATTCTCAGGCAAGGCCTTCTTGAAAACAGCCAAATTTAAGGATTCAAAAAGAGAACTAGGTTCATTCATTCACTTCCTGGACATCTATGGAGGACCAACTGTGTGCTTAACCCTCCCTGGAGGAGGTCCAGAACCTTGAGAAGTTGTGCTTCAATAACCACCCCCTGGTACCCAGGACACAAAACAGAATGAGAATATGGCAGCAAGCAGAGACATGAGGTGAGTTTCCTGCACCCCATCCCTGCGGCCCTCTATAGCTCCCCAGAATTTTGGAGGGGAGTCTAAGCCCTGCATTCAGCATTCAGGGTCCTTCAGCAGCTGGTCCCACTACCCAAACACTGCCTGTGTTCCCTTCAGGGTATGTGCCAGCTGAGCATCAGTGAGAAACCCAAGCACAGAGAGGTTAAGGAACTGTCTGCTGTCGCTTGCGGTCGCACAGCCTGGAAGTGGCTGCGCTGAAATTTGAACGCAGTTCCTGTCAAATCCACAGCCCCTCACTCAGCTTCTCTGGTTTTCAGAAGGGGAAACTGAGACGCCAATAGAGACCAAGCTTTGGCCTCTGTTTGGGATCCTGACACTCCACCCAGCAGCCTCCAGCACTAAATATTTGCTTCTGAGTCAACATTTCCACTGAATGGGCCCCAGGGACGGATCAGCCTCAGTTTTTCCAAGAAGCTCTTCTCTTGTTCCGCCCAGTCCCAGGGACCCGGGTTCGAATCCTGACTCAGTCGCAACGCGCTGCTGTCTCTGTTACCACCCCACCTACGGCCCCGGCAGACAGACACCCCAGTCCAGGAAAGGAGGAGCAAAAGGAAGGTGCCTGGGATCCCAGGGAATGCCTCAATTCCGAAGTGTCCTCCCTTCTTCCCCCAGCCGCCCGGCATGGTAGCCTGCTGTGGCCCCCGCCACGAGGCTGGGACACACTTCTGGCAACTTGTGTTTGCTCGGTCGGTCGCCGGGCCTTTGCCCGCGGTGTACCCCCTACCTCTTGGAGCGCTGCAGCAGCGCGCCTTTGGCCAGGCGGCTCCGATGACCAGGAGCCGCCACTGCCGTCCAGTAGCTTGGATCGGACATGCTGCTTCCCTTTGTGCCGCCGCCGCCGCCCGAAGCCCGGAAAGCGCGGGGGCGCAGCCGGCGGCGGCGGGGCGCGAACCTCAACGGCGGCGGGAACGGCCCCGGGAGCCCCGCGAAGCCAGGCAGAGGGAGGGGGCACCACGGGGCTGTGCGGGGGATGGGGCGAGCTAGGAATAAGCGCGCGCCCCCAAGCACGGCCGCGAACCCCACTGGGGCGAGTACGGGGGTGGGGCCTGTCAGGGCGGAGCAAACGACGCGGAAGCCAGGCCGGCGGGCCCGCTTGCGGGCGAGTAGGCGGGGCGTCGCCATAGCCACGGGCAGAAGGGCGGGGCGTTGCTAAGGCCGCGGGCGGCGGGGGCGGGGCGTAGCTACGATCCGGGGTGGTGGGGACCCGGCGTAGGTGGTAACTTAACCTCTGGCCAGAGATTTTTGCTCTTTTCCGACAAAAATGTACATCCGATCACTGCCTCCTTTACATCTCTTTGGGGGCACTAGCCCCCTTTGAGTGCGACACCGCCCTTAAGAACTATCTAGTGTCCTGACCTGGCTCATGCTACTACACCCACCCTGGCAATCCAGCCTGGCAAAATTCAGCATCTGAATTTTGGAAAGACCTGTCATCTGTTAGCCTCTGTCTTCTCCAGGCTTGGAGCTCCTTGGGGTCCCAACATCTCCAGCAGTGGACTGTGCAACAGAGGGTGTGTTTGTCAAATTGAGTCAGGGCATCTGATGTGCTCTGCCACATGTGATGGGAAAAGCCATTATCACCTCAGCTACAGGCAGGAATCAGACACTTGATTGAATTTCTCTAGCCTCAGTCTTCTCAATTGTAAAATGGTAGGAAATATGAGGACCTGGAAAATATTCCATAAATGTTAGTATCAGGCTAACTTCCAGGCCTCTTTTTCCATGTCTATAACACCCCACCCCATAGTGAAAATATGAAAGGAACATGGCCAGAGGACCCAAGAAGGTGCTAGGTACAGGGCTAGGGGTATAGCACATGTTCACTATGGAAGCCACTATAGAAGGAGAAGTGTCTCATACAGTAGGTACTGAATTAATGCTTCCTCTTCTCATGACAGCCCAGGGAAGTCAGAAGCAGCATCATACTGAGGGCCACAGGACACATTAGGACCTGGCCTTATAAGTCTATTGCTGAAGCCCAGATCCCATATCTGAGAAAAGGAGACAATCCAGGAAACTGAGGCACAGAGAAGTTGCTGCCACCCAGTATGTAGCCCTAACCTTGCCTATCCCTCTTCACAAGTCCCTCGTAGACTTCTCACCATGTCCCCTCTATGCCCAGTGCCACCCTCAGGTACCCCCTTCCTGCTGGGTGTCTCCCTAGGAAAGCTCCCCAGATTCCCCAGACCTCAGATTCAAACACTAATATCTGGAAGTTTATTCCCTCAACAAACATTTATTGAGCACCTACTGTGTGCCTCCCCCTGTCCTGAACCCTGGGGACACAGTAGGGACTAGGCCACACAAAATCTCTGACCTCAGGGGCCTCCAGTTTGGTGGGGAAGGCATAGCATAAAAAGGAAACAATTAAATGAATAAGATAATTTCAAATACCAAAGTTGAGAAAGAAAAGCAAAGAAGATAACACTGGGAAAGCCTAGTTTTAGCCAGAAGGCCTCGCAGCCAGCCAGCTGAGCATTGAGAAGGGAGAGGAGTTTGCTTTGGAGAAAGTGTCCCAGGCAAAAGGCACAGTCCTCTGATGCAGGACAGAGAGGAAGATACCAGCAGGGCCAACCATGTAGACCTTTTGGGCTGCAGGAAGGAATGTGGTTTCACTGTAGGAGAAATGGGGAGTCATGAGGGTGTTTGAGTGGGGTGTGTGTGTGTGTGTGATATGAACTATGTTTGTAAACTCCCCCTATGTCAGCCACGGGGACCAGGGATTGTTAGGGGCAGAAAGGAACGTGGCCGGAGGCTAGGACAGCGTTTGGGAGGGGAACATTGAAGACTGATTTATGGTAGTGCCGTGGAGGAAAGTAAGTGGGTTGAGATTAAGGGGCAGGAACAGTAATCTATGACCCCCCATGTGTTTGTCCTGAGCCCCGTGTAGGGGACAGCTTCTCCCAAGGTGGGGAACCCAAGTGAGGATAGAGCCATGGACTCCACATGCTGCCACCAAATGTTAAGCTACCCCCACCCCATATGTGTGTACACCCCATATGAGTGTACACACTCAGTAAAGGAGCTTCTCCTCATCCCCAGCCACAGGAACCCTACACCTCCTCCCCCCAGTCATGTATACCAACTGCCCTGGCACCAGCAGCTGCTTCAGCTGTGCCTGTCTGGCCTCAGTTTCTCCTTCTGTAGAACAGGGCTATCACCAACAACAAAGGGCCTGCTGCCATGGTGAGGGCCTGTCATGTATGACAGTTAAGCCACTAATCTCTGGCATCCAGCCCACTGTCCACCACATCACACCCTCCCCTGCTCACATACCTTCCATGGCTGCCCAATGCTTTTACATCAAAACCACACTCTTGGGGCAATCCCTCTCCTAGGCCTCAGACCCTAACCCTGTCCCTGACCCATTCTGTGACCTTGGCATTTGCCTCTCTCTGCCTGTGCTAGTGACTGTATAAACGGCAAAGCCTCAAGTAAGTATACAGGTCACTCCCACCAACTCCTTGTTAGTGTGACTACCCTAGCCCTTCCTACCTGCCTATGTACTATCCATGCCCCTTCTAGCCCCACACCCTGTATGACTCCCAGTGCTCTAGGTAGAAAATCCACATTCTTCCTGACCTTGGCATTCAAGGCCTCAGAAGGAATGCTCCTCTGACAATGCTCTTCCAGGTAGGAACAGACTCTTTGTCCACAAGGGCTCAACTCTGAACTTTCTTCAATACCACCCCTAAACTACCACCACCACTACCATTACCACAACTACAGCCCTCCCACCTGCTGCCCATTCATTCAAGACACATACACTAAGTGAGCTCCTGCTGTATACCAGGCCCTGCCAAGAGAATACCACATGACCAGGACAGATCCAGGTCTGGTCCTCCAAACCTCAAACCTCTGGTGAAAACCCAATAATCACAAAAGAAAACATGAAAATCTCACCCCTGTCAGGGTCTGGATGATGGAAATAAGCATAATGGATGTAACTGGGGCCTGGAAGGACCAGGTGGCTGGGGAGGCTTTCCATCTGCAGGCTTGATGGGGATATGATAGAAGGAGAAAGGATGGAAGGGAGGTTTGGACAGATGAACAAGTGCAAAGACCCTGAAGATGAACCAGCTTGCTTTCTGAAGGATCAGCTCAGAAAGCTACATGGCTGGAGCACAGTAAGCAATGGGGAGGTTAGTAGGGGTGCAGAGAGTGGACCCTATAGGATTTGGAGGCTAAGGGACAAATGTGGACCTACCCCCAGGGTGCAGGGAGGATGAGAGGCAGTGACATAGTTCCTTTCTTGGCCCAAGTTGATGTGACTCTGCTGCCCTCTAGCGGTAGGAAAAACAGCGTGGCGGCCTCTTTTCCAGCCACCAAACTGCCTCCCTTTCTTGGGAGAGGAGGGGAATCAGCTCAGCCATCCCCAACACCAGGGTCCTTCTCCTCATCTCATTTTGTCCTCACCTGGGGCTGAGGGAAAGGATTCAGTCAGATCTGGCCTGCCTCTTTTCCAGGGTGTCCCTAGTAACACATTTCTCAGAAGGTCTTATGCCTCAGTTTTCTCCTCTACTACATGGAGGTGACAGCAGTCTCTGCTCCTCATTGGGTGCCCCGATCTGGTCCTACCATCTCCTGCATAGATGTTGCCCTGTCTCTTCAACCTCCATTCCTGTCCCTAGCAAACCTTTCTTCCACCAAGGCAGCCACAGAAGCTTTAAAAATCTCCATCCTGCCTCAGGACCTTTGCACATGCAGTTTTCACTGCCTGGTGCCAATCTTCCCCTAACTCTGTCCAGATCTCAGCTTAAACATCACCTCCTCAAGAGGTCCCTGTCTGAACATATCTGGTTTATACATTCCCTGTTGCATCACCTACCTCCCCAACCTAGCCGAGAAGCCCCAGAGAAAGAAACTATGTCTTGTTCATGGCAATGCCTTTAGCACTAAACCTGGGAAACACCAGGTGGCTAATAAGTACTTTTTTTTTTTTTTTTTTTTTTTTTGAGACAGAGTCCCATTGTCATCTGGGCTAGAGTGCCATGGTGTCAGCCTAACACACAGCAACCTCAAACTTCTGGGTTCAAGTGATACTGTCTCAGTCTCCCAAGTAGCAGGGACTATAGGCCCCTGCCACAATGCCCAGTTAATTGTTCTATTTTTAGTAGAGATGGGGTCTTGCTCTTGCTCAGGCTGGTCTCAAACTCCTGAACTCAAGGGATCCTCTTGCCTTGGCATCCCAGAGTGCCAGGATTACAGGAGTGAGCCACTGTGCCTGGCCCTAAAAAGTGCTTATTGACTGAATGAGAGAAAGTACCTCCCTGTTGTCCAGAACCCAGTGTGGGCTCTATATTGTTACCTCTTCTCCCTCTTAAAGTCTGTGGAAAGTCTGAGCAGCTTGTTCATACTAAAGTGTATATGACTGAAGGACCATCTAATTCTAGACATCACTGACCCTCACATCTGTTGTCCCTCCCTGAACCTTTGCCCATATCATACAAGGAGCCCACAATATGTCCTCTTATATGGGACCAAGACCCCAAGGCCTTCTCAGCCATTGAGGGTGGCTTCAATCCTCAACCGAGGGGTTTCTGCAGCTGGCAAATGTGATCAGGAAAGGTTCCTCCCTCCAAGAGTTATGGAGGGAAGGGAGCAAGCACCTCAGAGAGAACTGGTGTTCTGTCAGGCTGGTTCCTTCCTCCCTACAGCACTCTCTGCTTCAGCTCAATTTACAGGTCTCTCAGGCCTGGTTGTGGGGGGGATGTATGTTCACAGGAAGTAGCTTTCCTCCCAGGTCCCTGAGGACACAGCCCAGAAGTACAGGCTGATTCAGCAGAGAGGGCCCTGAGTGGCCTGGGAATCCAACACCTGTCTTGGGGAAGTCCTTGGGCAATAGTCCAAGTTCTGGCTGTCCCTTAGCCACCTGTCAGATGGAAGACCTAGTGGGCATAGCTGAAAATGGAATTTTCCCATCATGGTCCTCATGTAGATTGAAGCACCACTATAACGCAGGGTAAACTGAGGCCCAGAGAGGTGATGTTATCAGCCTGCACAGTACCTCAGGGAGAGGGCCAGGTCTGGATGGCTTCCAAGGCTCTGAGGTGCCAGGGCGATGTCCACGCCCCGCCCCCACGCGCTGTCACTTACCTCCAGGGGTGCAGGCCCAGGGAGGGGCTACAGGGGCTGCAGGGGCTGCTGGGACTCAGCAGGGACGGGCTCTGGCTGCTCGGAGACAGACTGCAAAGAAAGAGGCCCGGGACGGTGAACCAGGAGGCCGCCCTTGGAGACCGGATCACCGGATCAGGGCTGTTGTCCCTCAAGAAGGGGTCCAAGGCCCAGAATTCTGGGGTTTGAGCAAGCTGTGAGGGCGGGGCACGACCGCTGACCTGGGAGGGCTCCCCGGAGGTGGAGGTGCGTTTCTGGGCGACAGGAACAGAGGCGGCGAGGGGAGGGTGGTTGTCTTCCGGTTCTCCCCGGGGGGTGGGGGCCCTTCCCTCCCAGTTCAACACTCACTCGAGGGTCAGTGCTGGAATGTGCAGCTTGTCCCGGCGGGACTTCATGCCGAGGCCCGGGACGAGTCAATGCGGCCAGCTACCAACGCCACTTTTGTGGCCCCGAAACCCTGATCGTGGTGCGATCGGACAGACTGACAGATACCGACGCAGGGACCATACGCCTGGCGGGTGCGGCTGGCTCGGCTGGGAGGCTGGGCAGCTGGGGGCGCGGGGAGGGCGGGCTTTCTCCGCCCCGAGGTGGGGCTCAGAGCCCGGCACCTGCGCGCAGGCCTGCCCGGCAGGAGGGGTTGGGCTTTCAGAGTAGGGACGCCGAGGCAGCCGGGTCTAGAGCCCCGGAGCTGGGCGCCGGCAAAGAAGGGCGGTCACTGCCTCCGCGGCCAACATGATTGCTCCTTCGCTTAAGCCCGCCTCCTCCCGGGCCTGGCTGGGCCTCCTGTCTGTCCCCAGGGATCCATCGACCTAGGATCAGAGCGCGCCCCGCCCTAATCCCCAACCCCGCATGCCCATCCGCGGCAACGTTAGCCTCCCTGCGCACTTTAGAGGCTCGGACCACACCTCCAAGTCTTTGCATCAAGCTGTACCCTCCAGCCAGGAACGTTGTCCCCCTCACCCATGTCCCACAAATTCCCTGTACTCCCACCCTCACCACGAAGCCCTCAGCCCTGTCTACCTTTTTCAGACCAGACCCCATGGTCTGGAAATGTTTGTGTCCTGCTCCTACCCTTGGAGGCCCTGGGCTCAGGGCAGGTGGGTGGGAGTGGACAAGCCTCAGGGAGTCTTTGGCTCCATCCTGCACCCATGGCCTGGGACTTTGCCCTCTGCGGTCCTGATTGATTCACCATCCACCACCCTGCCCCCAGCTTCGGCAAAGGCAGAGGACAGTGCTTGTCCTCAGGGCAATGTCCAAGGACTGGGGCAGGGTACTGGAGCACTCTGGCCCCTCCCTACCAGCTGTACCATTCACACTCCAAGGAGAGCAGATGGCCTGGGCTTGGGGGCCCACTCTGACCCTGTTCACAGGACTTCCTTCTTCCTTTCTCCCTCCACTTCCCCTTTGCTCACTCCACTCAGCCACTCTTGTCTCCAGTGCCAACTCTGCCCCCAAATCTTCTGGCTCCAACTACCCACAAACCCCCTCCATCTCTTTTTCTGGTTAATTTCTTTCCCTGTACACATCCCTTCAACTCTCTACTCCCCAGAGAACAAGCCCCATAGACAGTGCCTGACATCGACTTCTCTGTATCCCCTACACCTTGAACAGGGCCCAACATACAGTGGGTGCTCACAAAATGTTCAGTGGCTGATTTTCACCTCCAGCTCAGGCAAAGGCAGCCCCCAAAGATGAGATGTCCACGCTCACACTCCTCTAGATCACCAGCTCTAAGTCAAACCCTTTCCCATCATGGACTTTGGTTTTTCCCCTCTGTAAATTGGTGAAGTCATGGAATAAAACTGTTCTCTAAGCCTTTGGCATCCAAAAATGCCAAGCATACATACTTTCTTTGGTTTTTTTTTTTCTGTGTTTGGCCAGGGCTGGGTTTGAACCTGCCACCTCCGGCATATGGGGCCAGCACCCTACCCCTTTGAGCCACAGGCGCTGTCCTACATACTTTGTTTTTATACAGGAATAAAAAAAGGAAAAAGAAAAAGCCAAATTACAGGAACACCAATGGGGCCCTAAAAGAGACAATTTTCTATCAGTGTTTCCCGAAAAGAAGTGAACTCTCCATCACGGAAGCATTCAAGCCAGTTCCAGTATTCTTGGGTTGGAATTCTTACAGTCCCGACTTATGATTCCAGACAAGTCCCCCCACCCCATTCCAAGCTGGGTGTCCTTAAGCTGGTGATGAAACTTCTCTGTACCCCTCAGGTTCCTCTTTTGCAAATTGGCATGACCCTTCCAGGTTGTAGGGAGAGCCCGTAAGATGCTTTTGAAGTACTTTGCAAACACCAGGGCAGGATCAAGAGGATAAGTGTTGCATTAAATTAATTTACAATTCAGTTGTTGCCGTTGAAGTATCTGTACCCAGGACCAAAGGGCCCCACTCAGACCTGCAGGCCTGCGCACTCACCCACGTCCCCGGCGTGGCAGGCTCAGCTCCTTCTGCAATGAGACAAAAATGGGGGTCATTCCCAAGGTGATAAGCCCTTGGAAGCCCAGGCTCTTTACCCAGCACACCCCCAATCAGTCCCCTGCTAGCCCTGCTCCAGCCAATGCCTTCTTCCCACTCATTCGTCATACTGGGCTTAGCCCTCCCCTCTCGGAACTACTTTCCCTCCTTTCTAGCCCTAGTTAAACAGCAGCTCATATTCCAGGTCTCAAGTCAAACATCCTTCTACCTAGAGTCCCTCCCAGATTCCCATTCTACCTCCTTACCCAGCTCCTACCCTACCCTACTTGCCTGAAAAATAATCTTATTGACCAAGCACAATGCCCTCACACTCAGGACTTTGAGAAGCTGAGGCCAGAAGATCATTTGAGGCCAGGAGTTGAAGACTAGCCTGGGCAACATGGCAAGACCCCACCATCTCAACTCCCCCAAAAAGAAAAAAACACACCAGCCTGACCTGAGTGCCTATAGTCCTAGCTACTGGGGAGGCTGAGGCAGGAGTTTGTAGGAGCCCAGGAATTCAAAGCTGCAGTGATCTATGACCGAGTCACTACACTCCAGCCTGGGCAACAGAGTGAAACCCTGTCTCTTAAAAAATATATTATTTATTTATTTGTTTGTTTTGTTTTGTTTTGTTTTGAGACAGTCTCATTCTGTGCTCTGGGTAGAGTGCTATGGCACCATAGCTCACAGCATCCTCAAACTCTTGGGTTCAAGCAATCCTCTTGCCTCAGTCTCCCAAGTACCTGGGACTACACGTGCCCACTAAAATGCCTGGTTAATTTTCCTATTTTTAGTAGAAATGGGGTCTCACTTTTGCTCAGGCTGGTCTTGAACTCCTGAGCTCAAGCAATCCACTTGCCTCGGCCTCCTAGAGTGCTAGGATTATAGACATAAGCCACCACGCCCAGCCTTAAAAAGTATATTTAAAACAATAAATTAGTTAATAGCGGTTATTTGTGAAGAAGGATGTCAATAATGGCTAAAAATGAATAATCTGGAGCCCACCAAGGTAAAAATAGTCTTTTTTTTGTTTTACTATCTGTTTCCACTGTCTAGTAGCTTTTTAGAACTTCTCTGTGCCTCAGGTTCCTTGCTCCAGTTACACAGGGTCCTGGTTCCTTACCCTCTGCAGAGCATGTGCAGGTGTGGGTCATGGGCACCGGTGGGGGTTGTAGCACTGACCAGTGATGCCCTTTTAAAGACCCTAGAGCTCAGCAAGCTGACCTGCACCAACTCTGGGTGTTCTCACCATGTGCCCTGGGCTTGGGGTTTACCATGATCCCACAGTCCACTCTGAGACATGGCCTGCCCAAGAGGGTTTTTTAATTCTCAGATGGCTATATAGTATGAGTTTAGAATCAGGATACTTGGACCTGTACCCAGTTCTATTATCTGTTCCTTCAGAACCATGCAAGTGATTTGTACTTCTGGTGCCTCAGCTTCCCTATCTGTAATTTGGAGATAACATCAGGAGGGTCCTGGGGGGATATGATCAGCCTCCCCCCCAGATATTATTATTGCTGTTGTTGTGTGCTGGTGTTGTAATATTATTGAGCTCAGCAAGTGCCTGCACCATAGCTATCATAATGTCTGGTAAATTTCCTCACATTTACTGAGCCCCCAGGCACAGGGGCACAGTCTGTGAAACTGAGGCACCAAGGGAAGCCAGCTACCCACGTCTGTCAGCAGAAGGAGAGGAAGAAAACTGGGTCTTAGGACACTCCCCACACACATACACACACATCAGGGCAGCCGCGTTGGGGACATAAGACTATTTTTACCTCGGTGGGCTCCAGGCTGCCCACGTCCCCATTGGGGTGTTCGCCATGGCAACCAGTGGCGTCATCTGCCCCCGCAGCGAATTGGAGGAGGCCGGAAGCTGCCAGGCGCGGGTTGACCGGGGTAGGAGGGCAAGGTCTCAAGGCAGGGGAGGAGTGGAAGGGCTGGCGGGGAATAGCGGGGGAGGTGGGAGGATGGCTTCACGTCAGGCCTGACCCCAGAATGAGCCTTCAGAATGGGAGGAGAATGACCTACTACCCTGAGGTCTCCCTGTCTGCCCTGGGAACAGACAGCTCACTACATTCAGCGCAAGAGTCATAGATCCAGGATCCATCACCCCCACCACCGCCACCACTGGGGTCTTCTTCTGCCCTCTCCAATAGTTATGGGGTCGTATGCCACATCCCCCCACTACCCTACGTGCCCCTGTTCACCCTGCCATCTTCCCAGCCATTTCCTTCCAAAGCTCGATAGCTCTGGGTTCTCAGCCTGGCTCTCCTACTCCTGCACTATGTGACCCCTGAAAACCACCTTAACTTTTCTGTGCCTCAGTTTCCTCATATAGGGTCCTGAGAAAAATCAGTAAGTAGCAGGTTTAGGGTCTAGCGCTAGGGTAGGGGTGGGGGACTCCATAAATGGGAGCTAAGAAAGTGATGTATACCTTAAAGTTGCTTCCAAAGTACAAAACAATGTGAAGTGGCAGAGAGAGAGGTTCGAGAAAGACAGCAGCCCCCTGCAAAGGCTCCCGGGAAGCTGGACCCACACAGAACTCTCCTGGCACCACCCCCAGCCCTTCGCTCCCTGCACCATCTGCTTCCACCCACAGCCCCCTCTTTGCCAGCTGTTCCCCAAGAGAGTGGCTCCCACCCAGATGAATACGGGTGGGGTGGCCGACCCCCTGGAACCACTGCTCTTTAAAGGTAATATTTATGGTTTGTGATCTCCTGCCTAGGTGATGCTGCTTCCCACCCAGGCCTCAGCTCCATCTTGAGGAACCCCCGGGTTGGAGAAGGCAGAGCAGGGCATGGGCACCCCTGTACTGGAAGGATTAGGAGAGCCCAAAAGGGAGAGAAGGGTTTGGAGTACCCAGAGACAGAGGGGAGCTCAGGGGCTTCCTGGAATAGGGGGGCATCAGACTGCGCCACCAGCCAAGTGGAAAAGAGTCCAGGCCCAGCAAACAGCATACGCAAAGGGTGGATGTGGGACTCAGCCTGGTGGGCACCAAGGCCCATGGGAAATTTGGTCCCACAGGACTGACAAGGGAAAGAAGTCAGTATAGACCATATTGCACCAGCTGGAAGGCTTCCTGGATGAGGAGAAGTAGAACTGGGCCATGAGGAAGGAAGCATCTCTGAAGGATGAACCTTAAGGGATGCTTATTTCCACCTAGAAGCGTGGAAATAAAGTCCAGACTCAAGCTCTGGCCACCTTCTCTGCTCTGGTAAGCTCTGTTTGGGGCATCTGGTGTTTTGAAATTCAGTTGTGTGTGAGGCAAAGGTCAAATGAGAGATGATGAAAGTAATGATAAGACAATAGCAGTAGTAGTAGTAGTAATAACAGCTCACATGTTCACCAGCACCTGCAAATGTTATGCATATTACTGAACTTAACCAAACTGGGAAGATCCCCACCTCTTCCCCTGACCCATATAGCTAAGGCAAATGGATGGTGCATAGGGCAGGCTGGGTCCTATTTAATATCTCTCCTGCCCACAGCCAACCAACCGTAAGCCTCACATTGCCACAATTAGACAGTCCCCTATCTGCCTCAGGCTTTTTTTATAAATTAACTCTTTGACTTTGGTTGTCCCCATTGGCCAGTCCCCTAGCTGCTTGGGGCTTTTATAAATTGACTCTTTGGCTTTTGATATCCAGGAAATCTGATTGGCTCTCACCAGCAACCTGCCTCCTGCCTGGTCATTAACAGGGGCTCTTCTCAGAGGAACTGAATGATGCTTAAAAACCAAAGCTCTCAACATCTGTACACTTTCAGATGTCAGACTGGTTATAATTCCAGGTCTCTGGCTTCCTTGTGTCACCTGGTGAGCCTCAGGGTCTCCCTCTGAAAAAATGGGACCATTAACAGCAGTGACCACTCAGGCTGTTAGAAGAATTAAATGCATGCGCAGTACTTAGCCTGTTAACATTAATAATCATTACCACTTTACTATTATTTTATTATTATTTTCGTTTTCCCTCTTGGGCCTTTCTTGCATGCTTCTCCTTGGCTTTCCACTCTTTTTGCCCACCCCTTCCCCATCAGCTTCAAAGGAGTCTCTCCAGATATGGGCACATCCTCCCCTGACCCAGCACCTTCTATAGTTCCCCATCACTCTAGAAAGAAAGTCCAACTTCTTTAAAATCAGTGCTGAAGCAGCCTCTGCCCTAAGAAATGGGTTCTAGTGTCCCCATACAATAGATACAGCTTCATGTCTCTGGGCCTTAGCACACGCTGTGCCCACCACCAGAATTCCCTCATCTACTTGGACAACACCTGCTCATCCCTCCACCCTGGATGGAGGCCAGTGCTGGGTTGGTCTGAAGGGAAAGCCAGACCATCTGGTTCAAATCTTGACTCTCTCATCTATATTCTGTGAGACCTGGACAGTGGCTATGCTCACCTGAGATTTAGTTTCCCTTTTGTAAGGCAGGACTTGTCATCAGGAAATGTTTGACCCCCCACATGGAATAGGTCCCACTTCCTAACGTCAGCAGCACCCCCATTTGCCAGCAGCACCCCCATTCGCCTACTCGAGGTGGTTTATTTTAAGATGCTGTGGGGCGGGGCTGGCATCTAACTGGGGCTCCAGGAGGAGGCCTGTCCCTCCACAACAACCCGCAGCTCCTGCCCTACCCCCTTCTCTCTGCCTAGGCTCCCCCATTTGCATCTGGCCTCAGCACCTCCAGTTCTGCTCTTCCCACCTCCGCCACCCCCTCTCCTCCCTGGGGCTGGGAGAGGGGACTGTTTCTGACCTGCAGTTATGTCTGCTCCCTCCCTGACCACCTCCCACATGGCTTCTTGTCACCTGCAGAGTTTGCAGTCAGGCAGTCTCAAGTTCTAGGCCCACCTGCCCCATCCCCTGCCCCAGCCTGAACACCACCACCCCCTCCGTCCTTTATATGTTCTAGCTTCATTCAGCATCTTTCATTTCCCTAAATACCACCCCCCCCAATCACAATGCCCTCCCTCCCTGCCACTCTGCCACCCATGGCTGCCTGCTGTGCCCTAGGAACCCAGCAATGACTGGGTCAGACATCTTTCCCACACGCTGTGCCTTCCCCACACAGCAACTCCTTTCACCAGTCTGGGTCATGGTTCCCCCATCATAGCTGACAATCCTGTCCCGAAAGGTGGATCCAGCGGTTGGGGAACACTGTGCAGCCTCTACAGAGCCAGACATACAACACATGCTACATAAATGTTCATTGAGTAAATAATGAACCCCAGTTTTCCTGTCTGTAAATCTGGTAGCTTTTTAAGGGTGTGCCCTAAGCCCCAGAGGGAAATGTCTAAATCTTCTTAATTCTCATTTTTCATTTGTTACAGATGGGGAAACCAAGGCCCAGGAGGTCAAAGGAGTAGCTGTCTGGGGTCACATGGCCTCTGTGTGTCTTCAAACTTAGGCGTCAGCTATCCCAGATGCTCATATTCCTATCTCTTGGTTACATAGCCTCCCTAACACAAACCTGGTCCTAGAGGTCTGAAAAGGCAAGTTGGAAAACTGAGGTCCACAGAAGCACATGTGCCTCCCTCTAGGTCACACAGCTAGTTGGCAGCGACTTGTGCTCTGAGAGAGCTGATTAAGGGTGCCAGATGGAATCCTGGCTGGGCAACCTCTGGTTAGTTGCTTTCCCAGACTGAAGCCTTAGTTTCCTTATCTGACAAATGGGTGCCCAGGCAGCCCCAACATTCCCAGCTCATCATAGGGTGAGCTGAAGCAGGGGTGGGGTGCAAGTGTCTTAGCAACAACCAAAGGCAGGTATTAATATGCATTAAATAATATTAATATATCACTAGTAATAGGATTAATACAACGACGAACATATGGTGAGCTCTCAGGCTGCTATTGCTCTCATTATTATTAGAACAACTAGTGAGGAGGAGCAGATCTCTCAGCCCCTTCCTCCCATGCTATAGCTCGGAGCCTCAGTTTCCCCATATGTCAAATGGGGGGACATCTCCCCCCTTCCCACCAGGAGAAACGCACTTTGAGAAGCAGGTGCGTAGAGGGAGTGAAATGAGCGTACCCTGCCCTCTACCTCAGTTTCTCCAAAGCCCGCAGAGGCCCCGCCCCTGGCACTTTCAGGCGGTGAACACCTGGCTGGGTCCTCAGCCTTCCCGCCCGCCCTCGCAGGGGCCTCACCTGGAGCCCGCGGCGCCGCAGGAGGCTCGGCTCGTCCATGGTCTGCGAGTCAGCGCCTCCAGGCCCGCCCCCGGCCCCGCCCCGGCCTGCCAGGCCCCGCCCCCGGTTACCATTGGTCAGTCTGGTCAGCTGACGGGGTCTGACCCCGCCCCTCCTTGGGTGCGGGACTGGAAGAGCACCACCCACACTGGGCGAGCTGGTTCTTCTCCAGACCCAGTGCCAGTCCCCAGAGCACAGAAGTAAACATTTTGCAATCAATGCTCTTAGAAGTAAGGAAACATTATTTATCCCCATTTTGCAGATGAAGAAACTGTGGCTCAGAGGGGTTAATCAATGTGTCCAGACCACACAGCAGAACTAATTCTACAGTGGGAAAAATGAAGAACCCACCTCTGTGCAAAATTGAAGGGGCGACAAAAAACTAAGCCATCAAAAAAAACAATTATCTTGGCTCAGCGCCCGTACTCAATGGTTAGGGCGCTAGCCACATACACCCGGGCTAGTGGGTTCAAACCTGGCGTCGGCCTGCTAAACAACAATGACAACTGCCACAAAAAAATTGCTGGGCGTTGCGGCAGGCGCCTATAGTCCCAGCTACTTGGGAAGCTGAGGCAAGAGAATTACTTAAGCCCAAGAGTTTGAGGTTGCTGTGAGTTGTGACGCCATGGCACTCTACCGAGGGCGACATAGTAAGACTCTGTCTCAAAAAAAAAAAAAAAAAAAGAAAAGAAAAGAAAAGAAAAAGAAAAACAACATTTTAATCTGATATTTTTCAAAATCAAAAATGAATTAAAACATTAATGATGAACAAAACATCACAATTTTAAAGACAAGATCAGACCCTATCCTTGCACCATCTGCCTTATTTGCCCTCACTCTTAGCCTGCATCTGGTGCCAATAAAACTTTATTTACAAAAACATGTAGCCACTGCAGTTGCCAGTTTCTTTTTTGAGGACGGCTTTTGCTGAATCCTACCTGGGCACCCATACTAGGTGCCTTATTTGAAGATAATTGTTCAGCACCATTTTGGAGAAGGGGAAAATGAGGCTGGGAGAAGTCAAAAGTCCCAAGATAGTCTTTCACCGAGACTTCCATTGTCTCTGCAGCTGCACTGTTCAACCTTAACATTAGAGTGTTTTCAGGCTGGAGGGAAGCCTAGGAAAGGTCATTGGAGCCCAGTTGTCTACAAGGTGGCCAGATTAAATCAAAATACAAGATGCCCAAGGAAAACATTTTTCTCATACAATTTTTAAAATTGATAAATAACTTGTAAGCTATGAAATTCAGCCTTTTAAAGTGTACAATTCAGTGGTTTTCATCATATTTACAGATTTGCATAACCACCATCTAAGTCCAGAACATTTTCATCATTAATGGAAATCAAGCCCCTTGTCCATTAGCAGCCACTTTTTATTCACCCTCCCCAGCTCCTGACAGCCACAAATCTGCTTTCTGTCTGTATGATTTGTCTCATTCTGGACATTTCATTATCAATGAAATCATACCACATGTGTCCTTTTATGTCTGGCTTCTTTCATTCAACATAATGTTTTCCAGATTCATTCACATGATAGCAAATATCAGTACTTCATTCCTTTTTGTGGCCAAATACTATTCCATTGTGTATATATACATGTACATTTTGTTTGTTTATTCATCTTTCAATGGTCATTTTAGTTTTTTCACTTTTTAGCTATTCTGAATAGAGCTTCTATGGACATTGGTATACAAGGTTTTGTGTGGATGTATGTTTTCAGTTCTCTTGGCTATATACTGAAGAGTGGGTTTCCTGGGTCAAAAGATGTAACTCTATGTTTTAAATTTCTGGGTGGTGCTTGTAGTTCAGTGGGTAGGGTGCTGGCCACATATACTGAGGCTGGCAGGTTCCAAAACAACAATGACAACTGCAAGAACAACAACAACAAAAATAGCCAGGCATTGTGGTGGGCGCTGAGGTGAGAGAATCACTTAAGCCCAGGAGTTGGAGGTTGCTGTGAGCTGTGACACCACGGCACTCTACCCAGGGCGACAGCTTGAGACTCTATCTTAAAAATAAGTAAATAAATAAAAATAAAAAATTATAAATTTCTGAAAAACTGCCAGACTGTTTTCCAAAGTAGTGACCCAGTTAAACTCAAATTTCCATAAACAATGAGTATGTCCCTGGCAATACTTAGAACATAGTTATGCTAAAAATTGATAGGTTATTTATCTGAAATTCTAATTTAACTGGGTGACTTGTGTTTCATCTGGCAACCTTCCACTAAGTAAACATCAGGCTGTAGCTTGCATACCCCAAGTGGTGGGTCGTTCATGTCCTGTGATGGCCAACTGTTCTGACTCTGGTTATTTTTACCTCATAGTTCTCCTTTAGTCCAGGCTGAGGTAGACATGTGACCCAGAGTCATTTATTGACCTCAGCTCCTCTGATTTGTTCAGGGTAGGCATATGACCCTGACTCAGCCCATCAGAGCCTTCCCTGAGACTTTACCTGAAATTCTGGGAAAAGAGAGGCTTCCTGAGCCAGCGGCCACTGGGCTGGGCAAATGGGGACCTGCTAGAAGGAGAGCCACCAGAGAGGTCTCAAATGCCCCTGCTCCATCTCCAACTACACAGAACTCCCTCCCAAATGAGTTTTCTTTCTTCTTCTTCTTCTTTTTTTTTTTTGTTGTTGCAGTTTTTGGCCGGAGCCAGGTTTGAACCTGCCACCTCTGGCATATGGGGCTGGCGCCCTACTCATTGAGCCACAGGCACCGCCCCCAAATGGGTTTTTGATAGGCAACACGGAGTGTTTATCGACTGACTAACTGAATAAATGAATGCAATTTTTCCATAGTGAACACCTATGTGTCCTTCAAAACCTACTTCAAATTCTCTGAGAAGCAACAGAGAACATTTATGAATGAATAAAAACAATTTTTTTCTTGTGAACTTTTACATGTCCATCAAGATCCTTCTCAAGGGGCGGTGCCTGTGGCTCAAAGGAGTAGGGCACTGGCCCCATATGCCTGAGGTGGCGGGTTCAAAACCAGACCCCAAAAAACTGCAAAAAAAAACCCCAAATAAAACCCAAAATTCTTCTCAAGTGTCTCCATGAGGGACATCAGGAACTGTGGTTTTTGAATGAACTTTTTCTTGGTAGCCTTCTGCATATCCTTTAAAACATCCTCAAATGATCCTCTAAAGGCATTAGAAGGTCTTGGTTGAATGATTAAAAAAGTTCTTATTGATGAATGATGCCTATAAGTGTATTTGTTAAATGAAGGAATATATTTTCTCCTTGTAAACTCTTACACATCCTTCAATACCCTCTTTAGATGTCCCTCAAGGACAGCAGGGTCTTTTGGCTGCATGTCAGGCTTAGGGTCATTTTCCCTGAGGAGAAGGGGGAGAAGGGGTGGGAAAGTGCTGCAGTTCCTTTTGTCATGTTTTCAGGGGCCCCTGTCCTGCCTGCTTCCTCCTCCCAGCCCACCCCCAGTCTGTGGGGTATCTGAAAGTGGGGCAGCCCTGGGAGCTTATCTCAGCTGAGTTTCTGAGGCAGCCAGGAGAGACTAATAAGGGGCTGTCAGGCAGGCCTAGAGAGGGAGGGAAGGAAGTGGTTGTGGCAAGATGTGGCAATGTGGCGTGGGGGCAGGGTGGGAGTGATGCAGTGAACCTTAGTGTGAGCTCAGGCTGTGACCTTGATAAAGGTAAAAATACCATCTCACATTTGTCTGGGGTCCTCCTCCCCAGCTCACACATCCACCATGATTCCAATGCCCATGGAGAAAACCAAGCCGTTCAGCCTGGTACTTGAGATCCCTGCCCGCCTCTCTAGCTTCATATTGCCCCACAGATGAAGAACCCCAGACCCACCATATTCATCTCATTGTTTCCCAAAGCATGTCCTCCAGACTCTTGCATCTGTTGCGGCTTCTGTCAAGGGTGCCTTTTAGTTCTATGAAATGTACCTCCTATGGGCAGCCCTCCATTATTCACCTCAAAGCACCCAACTTCCATCCCTCCTTGACCCCAAAGGGCTGAGTGCATCAAGGTCCATCTCTATACCACCACATGTATCTACCTCCCTCAAAGATTTTCCAGTGGCTGCTCTGACTTTAGCAGTGTGGGAAAGAAATGTGACAAGGCAGAAGCTGCTGGAGGCACCAACAATGACAAATCACACTGGCCATCTGGTAGGGAGCATTTGCCCAGAGCCATTCCCTCCCTTCATCCTCACAACGGCCCATTTTGCAGGTGGAGAAACTGAGGCCTGGGAGGGCCAACCTGGTTGGGGATGGGGAGACCCCGGGACATGGGCCTCACTTCTAAAGGGACAAAGTTCTTCCCCATCCTCCAACAGGGATGTCAGGTGGTCTGAGGATCTCTGGACCCACTTTTCAGATCTGTGAAATGGTGCAGGTGATGGTGTCTCCCAGAATGGGGGCAGGTGTCTCATGGTTGAGAGAGAACCATGAGTTTGCTCCTATTTCCGATCACCTCCTCCATCTTTCTTTATGTTTTCCCCAATCTCTGTGGCCCTCCTCTCTGTATCTCTATTTCTCTCTCTGTCTCTGCCCCCTTCCCCAGGCCTCATGCATCAATCCCTTAACCCACTCTACCCCCTTGCTCAGGCCTGAACCCTGAGACTGGAGAAGGCTGTTTTGTGTGGAGTCATGGTGTCCCTGTCCCCACTGTGCCAGGCCCAGGACACTGCCTCTTTGTCCCCAAGGCACTGACCTCATAGCCTGCTGGGCGCCTGACCCTGTCCAGCCCAGCTGCCTCTTGGGGCCAGTCTCCTTAAAGGAGGGGCCTCTTCCCCTAAGGTTGAGCCATGGAGACTAATGCTGCCCTCCTGGGCCTCAGTTTCCCCAGATGCCCACCCCCAGGAAAAAGACCCTCACCCCCTCTCTCCTCGGTTCTCCTGGACTCTGAACATTATTTTTTTTAGGAGAAAGCCTCATAGCCCTAAATTTACCATTTTAAAGCAAAAAATTCCCTGACATTTAGTATATTCACAGTGTTGTGCAACCACCACCTCTATCTAGTTCCAGAACATTTGCATCACCCCCAAAAGGAAACTCTGCATACATCAGCAGTCACTTCTCATTCCCGCCTCTCCCCAGCCCCTGACAACCACTAATCTCCTGTCTGCCTCTGTGATTTGCCTATTTTGGATATTTTATATAAATGGAAGCATACAATATGTGCCCTTTCACGTTCAGCTTTGTCCGCTGAGCATGATGTTTTGAAGTTCATCCATGTCGCAGCTCGGATCAGTGTTTCTCAGGGGCATTGTGGAGCTTTGCTGACAGTAGCAAGAGAAGGTCACAAACTGAAATACCCAGAGGCCAAGAAATGGCACATGGAGAAAAGACTAAGTTGCATCTTGAGGAAGCAAAGAGACCATTCAGAAGCTAGAACCCAGGCACCCACCGCTGGAGTTTGGGATGTGGGCATTTTGAGGGGATGCAGCACACTGCAAGTACTTTGTAGCAATTTGTTAGAATGAACCCAAGACGTCTGAGTTCACTGGGCTCTCCTTTAGCTCCTGGTCTCAGAAATTGGCTAGAGAGGGCCAGAGACCCCGCCAAGGGTCATAGAGCCATAGGTAGCCCATGGGACCAGCATGGGTCTGAGGCGAGCAGGGCAGAGACCCCTCGACTTGCCCCAAGGGTGGATTTGTGGCCAGGATGAGGTCACCCCCACCAAGTTGACTTCCTGGGTTTCTTTCTCTTTCGTTTTGACTTGCCCTAGTATGGGATGTAATACTTGACTTTTTTTTTTTTTTTTTTTTGTCTTTTTCTTGCTTAGATTCAATGTGTTCGGGGTGGGGACAGGGCAGCTCTTGCCAGTGGCACGGAGGCTCCCCTGGGACTGCAGGCCTCCACGTGGACACGATGGGGGGGCCTCTGACAAGGCTTTCCTTCCTCCTTCTCCTGCTATCCAGGCAAGGTGGTGAGTTCCCCATCGTGGCATGGCACTGCTTCTCTTGCTGCGGGTGGGGCGTGTGTGTGTGTGTGTGTGTGTGTGTAGAGGGTTATGGGCCTGGTTTGAGGGTTGATTATCTTTTCTCTGTTCCTCAGTCTTTCCCTCTGTCAAATGGGAGATAGCGGATCATGGTTTATGTTGTCAGACTTGGACACCTTTCCTTCTGTCTTGATTTTCTCTTCTGTGAAATGGACTAAATATTTTACACTTCCCAGAGTTCAATAAGTATATTATTTATAATGCATTCAGTATACAGTATGCATACATAATATATTGTATGTTTGTTTGTTTGTTTTTGAGACAGAGCCTCAAGCTGTCACCCTGGATAGAGTGCAGTGGCATCATAGCTCACAGCAACCTCTAATTCCTGGGCTCAAGCGAGTCTCCTGCCTCCGCCTCCCAAGTAGCTAGGACTGCAGGCGCCCACCACAACACCCGGCCACTTTTTGGTTGCAGTCGTCATTGTTGTTTGGCGGGCCTGGGCTGGATTCGAACCCGCCAGCTCAGGTGTACGTGGCTTGCACCTTAGCCCGTTGAGCCACAGCTGCCGAGCCATAATATATTGTATACAGTTGTTCCATGGAGGATTGGTTTCAAGACCCCCTGCAAGTATTCAAATCTTTGGATGCTCAAGTCTCCATAGAAAATGATGTAGTATTTGCATCTAACCACATCTTCCTGTACAATTTAAATCATCTCTAAAAGCCAATGTGATGGCTCATCCTGTAATCCAACACTTCGGGAGGCCAAGTTGGGAGGATCGCTTGAACTCAGGAGTTTGAGACAAGCCTGAGCAAGAACAAGACCCTACCTCTGAAAAAAAAAAAAGAAAGGAAATTTATTCAGGTGCAGTGGCGCAAGCCTGTAGTCCCACCTACTTGGGACGCTGAGGCAGGAGGATTGCTTGAGCCCAAGAGATGGAGGTTGCAGGGATCTAGGATGACACCACTGTACTCTAGCCAGGCGAAAAAGTGAGACCCTTTCTCTAAAAAATATACATAGATCATCAATGGATTACTTATAATACCTAATACAGTGTGAATGCTACATAAATACTATATAAATGGTTGTTATACTGTATTGTTTAGGGAACAATAACAAGGAAAAAAGCCTACATATTCAGTACAGATGAAACTTTTCTTTTAGCACATTTTCACTCTGAGGTTGGTTGAATCCACAAATACAGAACCCACAGCCCATCTTGTGAAATTTGGTGAGAAGGAGCTCATTCCCCCATGGATACTTAGGTTTGGACTAACTATTGCTGCTGTGTGACTTTAGGCAACTTGTTTGTCTCTTTGTGCCTCAGTTTTCCTCTCTGTACATTGGACATCAGAAGGGAGCTGATTCTTTAGATGCAACAGAATGTGTGCAAAGTGCTCAGGGCAGGGGTAGCCACGCTGCAAGGCTTCAGGGCCTTTGGGGGCCTTGCATGATGGGAGACCAGCATTGAGGAGGGGGCGGGGGACCCTAGATTCTCTTTGAGGAGTAGCCTGCAGAGTAGCTTGCGGATGGTGGCAGTGAGTGGTCAGCCCTAGTTGTAGGAAGGAGGTGAGTGGGCTTTAGGCTGCAGGGGGGTGGTGGATCTGTGTCATCACAGAGAGACATGAAAGGATGGAAAACTTCTGAGCTGAAGCGATCCCCCTTCTCAGCCTTGTGAGTAGCTGGGACGACAGGCAGCTGTCACCCTCGGTAGAATGCTGTGGTGTCTTAGCTCACAGCAACCTCAAACTCCTGGGTTCAAGCAATCCTTTTGCCTCAGCCTCCCAAGTAGCTAGGACTACTGGTACCTGCCACAAAGCCTGGCTAATTTTTCTATGTTTAGTAGAGATGGGGTCTCTCTTGGCTCTAGCTGGTATTAGCTCCTGACCTGAAATGATCTTCCCACTTCAGCCTCCCAAAGTGCTAGGATTACAGGTGTGAGCCACCACTCCCAGCCTCCGCCAAGAATTCCAATCTGCCTGCAGAGTTCAGGGCAGTTTCTCCTTGTGTGCGTGGTGCGGGATGCTGGGCTCTGCCTGATGCTATCTGCATACCCCTTCCTTCCCCTCCCTTCCCTTCTTTTCCTCCCCCTCGCCTCCCTTCCTCTCTCTCTCTCTCTCTCTCTCTCTTTCTTTTGACAGGGTCTTGCTCTGTAGCCCCAAGTAGAATGTAGTGGCATGATCATATCTCGCTGCAACTTCAAACTCCTGTCCTCAAGTAATCCTCCCACCTTGGCTACCCAGAGTGCTGACATTATAGGCATGAGCCACAACACCCTTCCTCTGTCACCCAATTCCACACCTGGAAGACACTGGCACTCCAGAGGGGCATGGGGCAGCCAGTGGCCCAGGGAGGTTGCTGCCTCTTGGGGGAACTGTCCATGGCTCCACTGCTGATAGGTTGTGTGCTTGCCTGGGCTGGCTCAGGCATCCTCTCTTCCCAGTACACCCCACAGTTCTGCCTCTACTCCTTCCCGCACTGGCTTTAGTTGCCGATGACATCCCAGCATGACCTGCTGTTTTCCGTCCTTTACTGGTGGGGGGACCTCCGTATCAGGCCCCCCAGCTATGTATGTCAATCTCCATTGTAGACTTTCCACCCAGCCTCCAAAGACCAATGGGTGGGAGATAGAGGGACAGATGAATAGGTGGGTGGAGAGGTGGGTGGATGGGTGGAAGAATGAATAATGCTTGGATGGATGAATGCTTGAATAGATGGATGTGTGGCTGGGTGTGCCGAGTGGTGAGCTATGAAAACATAGATGGGTGGATAGATGGATGGAGGATGGGCGAACAGGAAGATGGATGGTTGAACGGAAAGATGTGTGACTGGGTGGACAGGTTGGTGGAGCAGATGGACGGGCAAATGAATACAGAGATGGGTGGGTGGGTGTACAGTTGGAAAGGTGGGTGGGCGGGCTGATGATCACTTGCACGTAGACCCCCAGGCTGAGCCCTTGTGCCCACAGTGCAAGGTCAGGATGTCATTATCTCTTTGTTGTCTTTGCAGCTGCCTGTGGAACAAATGAGTGCTGTTTCCAGGACCCACCATATGTGGACGCACACTCAGGTTTGGGCTAGTCCTTCACTGTAGGTGGAGGGCCATGCCAAGCTGTTCCTGACCCCATCCACAGCACCCCCTCCCTCAGACACCCTCCACCCAGCCAAAGACCCAGCTCCACCTGTGGTCTTGGGGGTCCCAGCCCATTTTCACCAGGTTCAGGGGGACTGAGAGCAGTCACTCGAGTCCTGTCTTCTTCCTACCAAGGTCACAGGGCTGGTGTCTGTGTCTGTTCTGATTGGTCAGTGCATGGGACAAAGCACCTTAAGCATTCTGAAGTCCCCCCACCAGCTCACAGCAGGCATTGCTGGAGCATTTATGTTCGTAATGCACTCCACAGAGGGTCTGGGCACTAAACAGGCATGTCATGCGTTAATCCATTCAGTTACCATTTATAGAGCACCTGCTATGTGCAGACAGTTCTCGGCATAGGGGATCAGCTCTGAGCCCCACAGGCCTCTGCAGGCAAACGAATGTCCACACTGCATCCAAGGACGTGTGTGGAGAAACAGAGGAGGGGACAGACAGAGGGGTTAGACAGAGAGGGACTGCTTTGGGTTGGCTGGTGGTTGAGGACGTGACCCTGAAGAAGAAACCGGAAAGTCAAGATCTAGAGGAAGGGCGTTCCAGACAGGGCGTAGCACGTGCAGAGCCCCTGAGGTGGGAGAGAATGTGGCACATCTGAGAGCCGGTAAGGAGGATGGTCGGACAGGAGTAGGCTGAGCCAAAGGATAGCAGGAGACAGGCCAGAAGGACACCAGAGGGGTGCTGGGAGCCACAGCAGGTTTAGGCTGAGGTGATACTGTAAGCTGTAAGTGTCACGAAGGTTTGTCCTAGGTGCAGAGACTAGGATACATGGGTCTGTTCCGAAACCTATGGGATCTTTTCCAGGCTCAGCTTTGGGTCCCAGGAACCTGAGCTGCTATCGGATATCTTCTAGCGCCACTTATGAGTGTTCCTGGCAGTATGAGGGCCCCACGGCCGGGGTCAGACACTTCCTGATGTGCTGGTGAGCACCCCCCCTCTGTTTTCAAACCCTCACCCAACATCCCACCTCGCTCCTGCCTCCCCTGCCACTGCTATGTTCCTGCTCTCAAATGCGCGATCGTGGTCATGTTATTGCCTCTCTTTGGGCCTCAGTTTCTCATCAGAGAAGGGAGGGTTGGGGACACTGCAGAGTCAGTGAGGGCGGGCATTCCAACGTGGGTGGCCCTGAGGGTGCCTGTATTCCTCCCTTCTCCCTCTCCCTTCCACTTACTTATCCAGCCAGCCAGCCATTCATCTACCCGTTCATTCCTTCCCTCCTTCCCTCTGTGGCAGCCCATAGCCCATGTTGGGAGATTCTGGGGTCCTCAAACCCCACAGTCCCAGAAGGACCCCCAAGGAACCCCCACTCTAGGAGAGGGGAAATAAAGGGGTAGAAAAGGATTCCGGGATGTGGTGCACAGGGTCTGCTGTGGTTGCCGACTCTGGAGTCCTCTAGGACCCCACACTTGGCACTGACATCCTCCTTCCCGCAGCCTACGTCCCGGGCACTGCTGCTACTTTACTGCGGGCTCAGACACCAGCCGGCAGTTCTCTGACCAGGACGGGGTGTCTGTGCTGTATAATGTCACATTCTGGGTGGAATCCTGGGCCGCAAACCGGACAGAGAAGTCACCTGAGATCACCCTGCAGCTCTACAGCTCAGGTCAGCAACCCATTCTCCTCCCCATTCCTTCTACACCCAGAGAAGTCACCAGGGCCCAAGCCTGGCTCTGGGGGGGATTCTGCACCCCTGGCAAGGGGCTTGATACTTCTAGATATTGCCGCATTAAACATTGTGTGTGACATGAGATTTTTCAGGGGCCCCTTACCAATCCCTTCTTGTTGGAGACTTAAGATTGCTTCTAGTGTCTGTGATCCACAATGCTGCCAGGACCCCACTGGGCTTTTAATATCTGTTTTTATGACTCAACAACATGCCTTGGCATACAGCTGCAGAGCTGCTCCTGTGTTTCATGCTCAGTCACAGCGGATGTGGGCAAAGCCAAGAAGGCCTGGCACTAGAGTTAGGCAAGTGGGGCATCTGCCTTTGGCACAAAATGTAGGGATGTGCCAAACATTTCAGTAGTCAACAGCAGCAATATTGTAATAACAATATTTTAAAAATCGAAATTAGGCTTGGCGCCTGTGGCTCAACGGGCTAAGGCGCCAGCCATGTACACCTGAGCTGGCGGGTTCAAATCCAGCCCGGGCCCGCCAAACAACAATGACGGCTGCAACCAAAAAATGTCCGGGTGTTGTGGCAGGCGCCTGTAGTCCCAGCTACTTGGGAGGCGGAGGCAGGAGACTCACTTGAGCCCAGGAATTGGAGGTTGCTGTGAGCTGTGATGCCATGGCACTCTACCCAGGGTGACAGCTTGAGGCTCTGTCTCAAAAATAAGTAAGTAAATAAATAAATAAATAAAAATAAAATGGCCGGGTGTTGTGGTGGGCACCTGTAGTCCCAGCTACTTGGGAGGCAGAGGCAGGAGACTTGCTTGAGCCCAGGAATTGGAGGTTGCTGTGAGCTGTGATGACACAGCACTCTATCCAGGATGACAGCTTGAGGCTCTGTCTAAAAAATAAATAAATAAAAATAAATAAAAATAAAAATTAGTGCAAAAAATATATGTGATGAACAAAATGTCAATTTTTTTTGAGACAAAGTATCACTCTTGTCACCCTGGGTTGAGTGCCATGGTATCATAGTTCACAGCAACCTCAAACTCTTGGGCTTGAGCAATCCTCTTGCCTCAACCTCCTGAGTACCTGGGACTACAGGCGCCCACCACAACACCCAGGTAGTTTTTCTATTTTTAGTGGAGACAGGGTCTCACTTTTGCTCAGGCTGGTCTTGAACACCTGAGCCCAGGCAATCCATCCACCTTGGCCTCCCAGAGTGCTAGGCTTACTGGCCTGAGCCACCACACCTGGTTGGAATTTTATTTTATTTTTCGTTTATTTATTTCAGTGATGGGGCTCAAAATGTCAATTTTAAAAAGAAACGCAGGGTCTGACACTGTCTTTGTACAACCTCGCCTCACTACCCTCACCCTAACCCCAACCCTGTTCCTGCCTTCACGGAGCCCAAGTTGAAGTGGTGGCAATGAACATGGCATGATGATTATATGTGTACATAGTAAGACACTACTGGGAGATCAGGGAGGCCTCTAGCTGGAATTGAGCCTGAAGGATAAAAAGTATCCAGTAGAGGCCGTGTCTGTAGCTCAGTCAGCAGGGTGCTGGCCACATACACCTAGGGTGGTGGGTTTGAAGCCAGCCTGGTCCTGCTAAGCAACAATGACAACTGCAACCAAAAAACAGCAGGGTGTTGTGGCGCGTGCCTATAGTCCCAGTTACTTGGGAGGCTGAGGCAAGAGAATCCCATAAGCTCAAGAGTTTGAAGTTGCTGTGAGCTGTGACACCACGGCACTCTACCGAGGGCAACATAGTGAAACTCTGTCTTAAAAAAAAAAAAGGAAATGGGAAAATGAAGATCAAAGGACACAAATTTGTAGTTATATAGCATATGTAAGTCTGGAGTTTTATAGTCAGCAAGAGGACTATAATTATAGTATTTCATATTAATTATTTGCTAAGAGAATAGAGTCTAGGTGCTCTGACATAAAATCCTTTCTGTTATATTTAATTCTGTTACATTTTATCCCGTACCACTACATTCTGCTCAATTTTATTTATTTATTTTTTATGTATTCCATTCCATAACATTCCATTCTTTTTTTTTTTTTTTGAGACAGAGTTTCACTATGTTGCCCTCGGTAGAGTGCCGTGGCATCACAGCTCACAGCAACCTCCAACTCTTGGGCTTAAGTGATTCTCTTGCCTCAGCCTCCCAAGTAGCTGGAACTACAGGCTCCCCTCACAACGCCTGGCTATTTTTTGTTGTTGTTGTTGCATGTTGTCATTGTTCATTTTAGCTGACCCTGGCCAGGTTGGAACGCGCCAGCCTTGGTGTATGTGGCCAGTGCCCTACCCACTGAGCTACAGGTGCTGTCCATTCCATTCTGTTATATTTTATTCCATAATGTTCCATTCCATTCATTTTCATTTTCTAATATTCTACTCTGTAACCCTCTATAGAAGGTGATGAGGCTGGGGGCAGTGGCCCATACCTGTAATCCTGGCACTTTAGGAGGCTGAGGCCAGAGGATAGCTTGAGGCCCCAAGTTGAATACCAGCCTGAGCAAGAGTGAGACCCTACAAAAAATGAAAAATTAGCCGGGTGTGGTCAGCTTCTGTAATCCCAGCTATTCAGGAAGCTGAGGCAGGAGCTGAACTGCTTGAGCTCAGGAGTTTGAGGTTGCAGTGAGCTATGATGACACCACCGTATTCCAGCCCTAGTGACAAAGCAAGAATCTATCTCAAAAAAGAAGAAGGAGAAGAAGGAGAAGAGGAAGAAGGAGAAGGTGATAGATCCATTAAGTTGCTTACTGTAGTCACCATTTCACCACGGTGCACACTAAAACATTATGTTGGGCCAGATGCAGTGTCTCGTCCATGTAAACCTAGCACTCTGGAAGGCCAAAGTGGGTGGATCCCTTGAGCTCAGGAGTTTGAGACCAGCCTGAGCAAGAGCAAAACCCCATCTCTACTAAAATAGAAAAATTAGCCAGGCGTTTTGGCAGGTACCAGTAGCTCCAGCTACTTGGGAGGCTGAGGCAGGAGGAGCCCTTGAACCAGGAGTTTACTGGTGAGATTGCTGTGAGCTGGGCTGACACCATGGCACTCTAGCCTAGGGCAAAAGAATAAGACTATGTCTCAAAAATGAAAAGCAAAAAAATTATGTTGTATACCTTAAATCCTTAAATTTATACACCAATAATATATTTTTTCTTTTTTTTTAGAGACAGTCTCATTCTGTTGCTCCAGGCTAGAGTGTCATGGTGTCAGCTGAGCTCACAGCAACCTCAAACTCCTGAGCACAAACTCAAGCGTCCTGCCTCAGCCTCTCACATACCTGAGCCTACAGGCGCCCTCCACAATATCTGGCTAATCTTTTTTTTTTTTTTTTTGAGACAGAGTCTCATTTCGTCACTCTTGGTAGAGTGCTGTGGCGTCATAGCTCCCAGCAACCTCAAACTCTTGGGCTCAAGTGATTCTCTGGCCTCAGTCTCCCAAGTAGCTGGGCCTACAGGCGCCCGCCACAACATCTGGCTATTTTTAGAGACAGGGTCTTGCTCTTGCTCAGGCTGGTCTCAAACTCCTGAGCTCAAACTCCTGCCTTGGCCTGTAAGAGTGCCAAGATTATAGGCACGTGCACCTCACCTGGCCAATACACTAATAATAATTTTTAAGAAAATGATTAAGTAGGCTCAGCGCCTGTAGCTCAGTGCCTAGGGCACCAGCCACATACACCAGGGCTAGCAGTTTTGAAGCTAGTCTCGTGCCTATCAAACAACAATGACAACAACAACAACAACAAAATAGCCAGGAATTGTGGCAGGCACCTGGGAGGCTGAGGCAAGAGAATCACTTAAACCCAAGAGTTTGAGGTTGGTGTGAGTTGTGACACCATGGCACTCTACCAAGGGTAGAGTCTGTATCAAAAAAAAAAAAGAAAGAAAGAAAGCAAATGATCAGGTATAGTATGATCAAGGTGAAGCAAGAATGATTTATGTCTCTACTTAGTTCAGGCTCCTTGAAATGGGCCTAAAAATTTAGCAAGATTTCTTTAACAATCTTCCCCCCAAAATGGAATCAATTATCCTCTCTCCAGCAATTTACAAAAGTGCCTGTCTCACCACAGTCTTGCCAGCAAGAGGTATTAATATTTTAAAGATATTGTCATCATTAATAGCATCTGTTGTATAAATCTTGATTCAATGAATCATAGAATACCAGGCTTAGCTGGGACCTGCAAGGGTGTCCATAATTCACATTTAGGGGAATCAGTTGGTTACCCTGTGGTGGCCAATTTTCTGGAATTTTTGAGACCGGTCAACTCACACACACACACACACACACCTGGGCTGCAACTCCCCAATCCTTGCTTCTGCTTCCAGTTAAATATGACCCTCCTGGGAAAGACATCAAAGTGTCCAAGTCATCGGGACAGCTGCTGATGGAGTGGGAGACCCCAGCCCACCAGGATGATGCCAAGGTCCAATTCCGGTACCGGACAGCCAACGGACCATGGAAGTGGGTGAGTTTATTTCCCAGGTCAGAGGTGTCCACAGGCCTCTCCAGGATAGCCTCCTCCAAATCAATCTCCAAATGTACACTATGGATGAGCCTGGAGAACATTATGCCCACGAAGTAAGCTGGGGACAACTGTCATCTCTCCACTCTTTCCTTGTGTCTAGCCCTCTGGGTCATATTTGTGACCTCCCCTCACACCCTCCATGGCTCCCTGTTACCCTCAGCAGAGTGTCCTAATTCTCAGCCTCCATCACCTTCCTGGTGCTTTCTGTGATGCTCTCCTGAATGGCTGCCATTCTTTGCCCATACCTTGGGTTTCCAGCTTCCTTGCTTTTGCATCTGCGGGTGCCTTCACCCGTACACCCTCCCCTTCATCTGAGCACATGCAAATCCAGCCCAGCCTTCAGGCTCCAGCCCCAGGGCCACCCAGAAAGCGACCCTTCCATCCATCCATCCATCCATCCATTTATCTGAGCTTGAAAGAAACTCCACTTCTGACCTCATTCCCAAGGGTCCTCCAGGTTAGGGGAGACAGAAGCCTCCCACCCCCACCTCTAAACTGGAGCCAATCTCTTCCTCCCACAGACTGGGAATATCCTGAGGGCAAGGAGCTGCCTCAGCTTCAGCCCCATCTCCCCTCCAAACATTGTGCCCCTTTCTGAGCCTGAGTCTCCCCATCAGGTAAACGGGCATAAAATCAGTCAGTGACAGGTGACCTAGAACCCTTGATGGGAAAGAATATCTCTTCATGTTTTATTTGGAGCCCCCTAAATAAACTCTTCCTTAGACCCTTTCAGCGTCCTTTATAGATGAGGAAGCTGAGGCTCAGGATATTGAGAAACGTGCTTAGGGTTACAGAGAAAGTGTGGGACAGGCTGGGTCCAACACCACAGAGAGGATTTGAAGTCACCATTTTGTCTCCTAAAATAATGTTTAAAACTAAACCGCTTCTTTTGGGATAATCTCAGATCCTCGGAAAAGTTACAATATAAAGTACTGGCTGGACACAGTGGCTCACACCTGTAATCCTAGCACTCAGGAGGCTGAGGTGGGTGGATTGCCTGAGCTCAGGAGTACAAGATCGGCTTGAGCAAGAGTGAGACCCCATCTCTACTAAAAATAGAAAAAACTAGCCAGGTGTTATGGCAGGCACCTGTAGTCCCAACTACTTGGGAGGCTGAGGCAAGAGCATCACCTGAGCCCAGGAATTTGAGGTTGCTGTGAAGGACAATGCCACAGCACTCTAACCAGGGCAACAGAGTAAGACTTCGGCTCAAAGAAAAAAAAAATACAATACAAAGTCCTACAGATAGCTTCCATATACCCTGTACCCAAATTCCTCTGATGATGATGTCTTACATAAACCCCAGATATTGTTTGGCTGTCACTGATTTTCCCATGAATGTTCTTTTTCTGGATCCAATCTAGGGTCCTGCATTGTGTTTAGTAAGATAATTTTTAAAAATTTAAAACAGCAAATATTTTGACCACCAAAATGTAAAATAATGTATAAATATGTTCTCATTCTAGGGCGACTGTAGACCCCAAAATGATACTGGTGAGAATAATACTAGTAGTAACAAGAACAACAGCAACAGCTACAGCGATTTAACATTAATTGAGCACCTACTGTATGCTGGGGCCAATGTTAAATTCTTTGTATGCCCCTTGCCCTGCTCTGTAGTTAAGAATTGGATTATCACCATCTCACAGGTGAGAAAACAACTTAAAGTTTGGGGGATGAGAAACCATTGGCCAAGGTCACAACCCAAGGGGTGTCCAGGACTTGAACCCAAGACAGGGGCAGAAGTGGATGATCCTGAAGGCCCAGTAAGGACAGGGCCAGGCCTGTTCCTCCTGAGTCTCCAGGGCCCGCACATGGCCGTGCACACAGATGGAACTCAATAAATGCACAATGGCTAAGTAAACAATGCCTAGTCCTGAGCAATTCCCACACCTGCAGTTTGATTTGCTTCTCCCCAGAGTCCTGTGTCTGCCCCCTGGAGAAGGAAGTGGCCCGGGAATTCCAGCTACGAAGACGAAGACGGCACCTCCGGCTGGGGGCCCTGGAAGTTCCCTGGAGCAGCTGGAGCAGTCCTGTGTGCATCCCCCCTGGTGAGAGTGCCCTGGGTCACAGCAGTGAGGGCAGGCCTTAGAAATAAGGCAGCAGGTGCTAGAAACAAGGAAGTGGTGGCTGGGGGCATTGGCTCACATCTGTAATCCCAGCACTTTGGGAGGCTGTGGTGGAGGATCACTTGACCACAGGAGTTTGAGACCAGCCTGGGCAACAGCAAGACCCTCATCTCTACAAAAAAATTTAAAAATTAGGTATGGTGGCTCAGCACCTGTAGCACAGTGGTTACGGTGCCAGCCACATGCACCAAGGCTGGCGGGTTCGAGCCCAGCCTGGACCAGGTAAACAACAAAGACAGTTGCAACAAGAAAATAGCCGGGTGTTGTGGCAGGCACCTGTAGTCCCAGATACTTGGGAGGCTGAGTCAAGAGAATCACTTAAGCCCAAGAGTTTGAGGTTGCTGTGAGCTCTGACACCATAGCACTCTACTGAGGGTGACATAGTGAGACTCTGTCTCAAAAAAAAAAAAAAAAATAGATGTGGAGGCATGTGCCTGTACTCTCAGCTTCTCAGGAGGCTGAGGTGGGAGGACAGCTTGAGTCTAGGAGTTTAAGATTGCTGTGTGTTAGGCTGATGTCACTGCATTCTAGCCTGGGCAACAGAGCAAGAACCTGTTGAGAGAGACGGGGAGAGAGAGAGAAGGGAAGAGAAGGGACAAGGTAGGGGATGGGGGGTGTTAGAAATAAGTAAGTGGGCTCAGCGCCTGTGGTTCAGCGGGCTAAGGCGCCAGCCACGTACACCTGAGCTGGCGGGTTCGAATCCAGCCCTGGCCCGCCAAACAACAATGACGGCTGCAATCAAAAAATGGCCGGGCATTGTGACGGGTGCCTGTAGTCCCAGCTACTTGGGAGGCGGAGGCAGGAGACTTGCTTGAGCCCTGGAAATGGAGGTTGCTGTGAGCTGTGATGCCATAGCATTCTATCCAGGGTGACGGCTTGAGGCTCTGTCTCAAAAAAAAAAAAAAGAAATAAGCAAGTGGGAGAAATTAGTGCTCAGACCCTCACAATGTGGTGCCTGGCCTTTAGGAGTTTATCAAGTAAGAACCATCAGGTCAAGCCTCACAGTGTCTTAAGGACAATGCCACCTCCCTAGGGAGCTCCATGGGCTGAGCCCCTAACTCTGGGCAATGGGAAATGAGCAGGGCCATAACCGTGTTCAAAGAAAAACTTGGAGAAAACAAAACAAAAAACAAAACGACAGAACAAAAATTTAAAAAGAAAAAAGGGGGGCAGCGCCTGTGGCTCAGTGAGTAGGGCGCCGGCCCCATATACCCAGGGTGGCAGATTCAAACCCAGCCCCGGCCAAACCGCATCAAAAAATGGCCGGGTGTTGTGGCGGGCACCTGTAGTCCAGCTACTCTGGAGGCCGAGGCAAGAGATCGCCTAGGTCCAGGAGTTGGAGGTTGCTGTGAGCTGTGACGCCACAGCACTCTACCGAGGGTGATAAACTGAAGACTCTGTCTCTACAAAAAAAAAAAAGAAAGAAAGAAAAAAAGGGGGTGGCACCTGTTGCTCAGTGGGTAGGGCGCCGGCCTCATATACCCATATACCGAGGGTGACGAGTTTGAACCTGGCCCCCGCCAGCTAAAACAGTAGTGGCAACTGCAACAAAAATAGCCGGGCGTTGTGGCGGGCACCTGTGGTCCCAGCAACTCGGAAGGCTGAGGCAAGAGAATCGCCCTAGCCCAAGAGCTGGAGGTTGCTGTGAGTTGTGACACCACGGTATTCTACCGAGGGCGACAAAATGAGACTTATCCCCAAGGATGGAGATGCAAGGATACTGGTTTCCCTCCTGCCATTTTTCTTCCTTTTCTGCCTTTGGGGCAGTAAACAAGTTTCCCTTGGTAAATGTGGCAAATTCATCATTTATAAAGAGAACTCTCAGTCTTTTTCTCCTTCCAATTCACCCTGATGGTTTGGTTCTGGTTGTAGAACCGCCCCCCCAGCCCGAGGTGAGGTTATCGGTGGAGCGTCTTGGCCAGAATGGGAAGAGGAAGCTCACCCTGGACTGGCAGGTCAGGGGGCCCCTGCGGGGCTGTGGTGTGTCCTAGGACAGACAGCAAGAGACAACAAGCTGGAGGGGAGTGAGAAGTGGGAGATGGAGGGACACAAGTGTGGAGGTGGCAGGGACTGGGCAGATTATAGGTTTAACTTGGAAGGTAATGGTGGGGGGGGGGCAAAGTGTGTGTGAGCGGGAAAGGGACATACTTGCACTCAGGTATTCACAGGCTTTCTTTGGCTCCTAAGGGGGGGACTATTGTCCCTCCTATGGAGGGATTGGGCAGAAGGCAGAAGGCAGAAGGCCAGAAAGGAGATGATAGTAACCGCATTAACCCAGGTGAGAGATCATTGCTTTAAGTCCCAAAGCAAACCCATTAAGTGTAGTCTAATTTGCTCCATTTTATAGGGAAGGAAAGGAAACTGAGGCACAGAGGGAAATTCTCTATGGGGTAAAACTGACTAGTAGTCCACTCACCGATTTCCCTTTAGTTGACCTAGCCACATCCCTAATGGGTTACTATAAGCCCTTTACTATAAGGCTGCAGCAAAACTCCTTCACATCCCATGGTTTCCTCTAATTTGAATTCTTTTTCTTAAGAAAGGCTTTTTAGGCTTGTTGTAACTGGGTCCAAAAGTGAAAACTATTCCCCCCTGGATCTCAGTAGGTTTTGTCAACCCCCTACCCCCCAAATCTGGAGGTGAATGCCTGTTTCCCAGCAGCTTTGCCAGCTTTGAAGTTTATTGTTTTTTAAATTTTTGGTGCATGTCATTAGCCGTGGCCCTTGGTCAAGTCTGTTTTCACAGCATGTGTCTGGCTGAATACCCATGGGATGATGAGTATGATAAGGTCCCCACAATTTGTCTCTCATACAACAGACCAAGCAGCATGAGCTTCCAGAAGGCTGCCAAGGGCCCATGTCTGATGCAGCGGTGACCTACCGAGTGTACCTGCACATGCTGTCCTGCTCTTGTAAAGCCACAGCCAGCAGGACCCTACGCCGGGGAAAAGATGTCTCTCTCTCGGGTGCTGCCTACGATGTGACTATTGTCTCCAAGAATCGATTTGGCTTTGGCCCAAACCAGACATGGCACATTCCTGCCTACAACCACACAGGTACCTCCTCTGGGAGGGGAGGGTGACAGGAGGGTCCTTCGGAGCCTAGCACCTACTCTGAGCCTCAGCTAATCCAGGGTAAAATGAGTGAGGCAGAAAAATTAAAGGGGAAGCCTAATTTAGGGATGTGTCAAAAATTTAGTAGTCAAGATCCATAATGCTATCATTCAATTTTTTGGAGACAAAGTTTCACTCCGTCACCAAGCTGGATTGCAGTGGTGTCATCAAATCTCACAGCAATCTCAAGCTTCTGGGCGCAAATGATCCTCCTGCCTCAGCCTCTCAAGTAGCTGGAACTACAGGTGTGCACCACCATGCCTGACTAGTTTAAAAAAAAATTCTTTTTGTAGAGATAGGGTCTTGCTATCTTGCCCAGGCTGGTCTTGAACTCCCTGCCTCAAGTGATCCTCTTACCTTGGCCTCCCAGAGTGCTAGGATTACAGGTGTGAGTCACCATGCCTAGCCATATGATGCAATATTTATAAAAGATTCTAACTAACAAACTATTGCCCAAGCTGGCCACATGTTTTTGTAACTAAAGCTTTATTGGGAGCAGGGCCAGGATCAGGGTGAGGTGAGCAAAGCAGAGTTCTGCAAGTACAGGGTGGAGGTGAACCTGTCTTTATTTTATTGATCTAAAATTCACATAGCAAAATTAACCATTTGAAAGTGAGCAATTCAGTGATGTTTAGTATGCTCACAAGGCTGTACAACCATCAGCTCTATCTAGTTCCAGAAAATTCCATGCCCCCCAAAGGAAACCCTGTCCCCATTAGTGGTCTCTCCTAATTTCCCTTCCTCCCTCCTTCCCTTCCTTATTCCCCCTCCCTCCCCCAGCCCCAGGCAGCCACTAATCTGCTTCCTGTCTCCGTGGATTTGCCTGTTTTGGACATTTCTTTTCTGTTTCTTTCTTTTTTGAGACAGAGTCTCCCTTTGTCACCCTTGGTAGAGGGCTGTGGTGGCCTAGCTCACAGCAACCTCAAACTCTTGGGTTCAAGCGATCCTCATGCCTCAGCCTCCCAAGTAGCTGGAATGACAGGTGCCCTCCACGGCACCTGGCTATTTTTAGAGACGGGGTCTCACTCTAATTCAGGCTGGGCTTGGACTCCTGAGCTCAGGCAATCTACCTGCCTTGGCCTCCCAGAGTGCTAGGATTCTAAGTGTGAGCCACCGCGCCTGGCCTTAGACGTTTCCATAAATGGTACACTGTGTGGCCTTTGTGACTGGCTCCTTCACTCAGTAGCAAGTTTTCAAGGTCCATCCACCTTGTAGCAAGTGTCAGTGCTTCGTTCCTTTTTATGGCTGAGTAGCATTCCACCGCATGGATACACCACATTTTGTCCATTCCTCAACTGATGGACGTTTGGACGTTTCTACCTTTTCAATGTTGTAAACAGTACTCACCAGATATTTGTGTGTTCATTTTGATTTGTAATTAAATCTTAATTACATCACATTACATTAACATATTGGTTGATCTTGATGACTAGGCTTTTTGGCGCCTTCTTAAATTGTATGCCTGAGTACCCTGCGACCCTGTGAGGGTGGAACTGTCACGATGATGTCCACTTTAGAGATGAGACAACCAAGATTCAGACAGGTGAAGCCACATACCCAAGTATCCAGTCCCTGTGATTGGGGCCACAGTCTTGTCGAGTGGCCTCAGGCTGCTGGCTTTCTCTCTGTGAGCTTGTTTCTGCATCTGTAAAATGGGGTGATTATGGTCCCATATTATAATGTAATGGCACCTGTAAAACACTTGGCACTGGCCTGGTACATACAGCCAGTGCTCAGTAAATAGTACTTGCTGGCAGGGTAAGGTGGCTCACACCTCACAGCTGCACTCCCAGAATTTTGGGAGGCTGAGGCAGGAGGCTCACTTGACTCCAGGAGTTCAAAACTAGCCTGGCAACATAGCAAGACATTATCTCTTAAAAAAAAATTTAAATTAGCCAGGTGTGGTGGCACATTCTGGTAGTCCCAGCTACTTAGGAAGCTGAGCTACTTGGGAGTCCAGGAGTTGGAGTCTGCACTGAGCTGTGATCAGGCCACTGCACTCCAGCATGGGCAACAGAGCAAGACCCTGTGTCCAAAAATATAAAAATAAAACCTAAATGGCAGTTTCTGTGCTCAGACTTGGAAATAGTACCCACCCCTCCGAGACTGGTGCAGGCATCCTTGGTGTAGAGAGTAGGAGAGATTTGCCCAGGGACTGAGTGGATGTGTGCCTGTGTCTCTGAGTTTGGCACTAGATCACCAGTGGGGTCCAGTCAGGCCAGGGAGGCTTGCTCTGCATCACACTCTCCACCAAGTGAGGCAAGCAGTGGGTGTCCAGGCATCTGCTACAACAGGAGCCGCCCACCAGGATGGAGGTGGGAGGGATGGCAGCACAGGGAGCTCTGATGGTGGATGTCTTGCCAGGGAGCACATGGCCAAGCTGGAGGAGGATTCAGCTCATTCAAACACACTTTGTGCTCAGCCCCAAGCAGCCCCCAGTGTGGGGACAGGGCCAGACACAATGTCCCCATCCCTGTGGGGTTAGAGTTAGACAAGGAGTGGGCTTAGAAGAGTGAAGGCAACTGTTTTGATGTGATTCTCTCATTCTGCTTCCAGAGGTAGTGGCTCTGAATATCACAGTTGGAGCCAATGGGACTACCATGCATTGGCCAGCCTGGGATCAGGGAATGACATATTGCATTGAGTGGCAGCCCCAGGGCCAGGATGGGAGCCTCACCACCTGCACCTTGACTACCCCCCAGGCCCAGGATCCAGCTGGAAGGGGTACAGTAATGTTGGTTATCCTATCTCTGCCTCTGCTGACTGGCTCAAACCTACAGGGATTATACATATGGGATGTCAAAAGCACAGAGATGCATTGCCATTTACCCAAGGTCACACAGAGGTGGACACAGGCTGAGACTTGGACCTTCTCACCCATGTGGGTTTGCAGCCTTCTGCACTCAGCCCTGGGCAGATCGCGCCCCGGCGGGTAGTGAATCTCAAGTTCCCAAGGTGTCTGTTAAATATTTGCTTGCACCATGGAAGGTGGAAGCAAGTGAGATTCTGGTGACAAATTAATGAGGCCTCTGGAAGGTAAGGGGGGCTGTGTGGCCCAGTCAGCCTCTTGCTCTCTCACTTCCTGCTCTGGGTCTGGCCATAGCCCCAGCTCAGACTGTTTCTTGAAAAGTTTCCAGACTGGGAAGACCGAGCGGACACAGATGCCCCGGCCCCACAGAGTGAGGGCTGGGTTGGAGGGGGACAGGGACAGGTTGGGGGAGTTGACTAGAGAAAGGACTTTGGAGGAGTGGACATTGGTGCAAGGGCTTTTAAGCATGAATAGGAGTATTCTAGGAGTTCCTGGCCAGTGGCACAGCCAATACAAAGGTACAGAGGTAGGAGCTCAATCTATTTCGTGACCTGGTCCCTGGTTTTCCTTCCAGCAACCCATAGCTGGAGCCGAGAATCTGGGGCGATGGGGCAGGAAGAGTGTTACCAGATCATGATCTTTGCCTCTGCACACCCAGATAAGGCCACTTCATGGTCCACGGTCCTGTCCACTTACTACTTTGGGGGCAACGGTGAGTGGCCCAAACCTGCAGGTTCATCTCCCTAGAGAGAAGTGACTCCAAAGACACCTTGAGCAGGATCACCCATTTTATAGATAAAAAACTGAGGGTCAGAGTAGTGAAGCGATGGCAACTGAGACGTGGAGCTGGGATTTGAACCCAAACCCACCTAACTCTGTGGCCAAATTGGCTCCTGTCTCAGGACGGTGCTGGGCTGGGCATTCAGGGAGTGCTCAACCATTGCTCTTGGTATTGACCGTGGTGCTGGTGCTGGTTGTAGTCTCAAAGGCCGGGACCCCACATCACATCTCAGTGAAGAATTACAGCCTGGACTCCGTGTCTGTGGCCTGGACCCCGTCCCTGCTGAGCGTCTGTCCCGGCACCCTGAAGGAGTATGTTGTGCGCTGGCGAGATGAAGGCAGCAAACAGGTGTGGGGTATGTGAGGCGGGGCAGGCCCACAGGGGAGGAAGCCGTCTTGGCTCGGGGTCTACCCTGCTGTGTCACCCTGGGTACTTCATTGCCCCTTCTCTGCGCCTCAGTTTTCCCACCCTTAAAACAAGAGAATTGGACTCAAGCAAGTCAGAGTCTTGCTCCGGCTCCCAGGCCGGAGTACAGTGGTATAATCAGAGTTTACTACACCTTAAACTCCTGGGCTCAAGGGACCCTCCTGCCTCAGCCTCCCGAGCATCTGGGACTATAAGTGCGCACCACAATACCTGGCTAATTTTTACAATTTTTGGTACAGATGAGTCTTCCTATATTGCCTACGCTGATCTCAAACTCCTGGCCTCAAGTGATTCTCTCACCTAGGCCTCCCAAAGTGCTGTGATTACAAGCATGAGTCACTGCAGCCTGGGCTCAAGTGTCTTGCTCACCCCTTGCAGACTCCCAGAGAGGGGTAGGTGGGCAGCAGCTACGTGTTCACAATGTCCCCGGTGCATCTATGGTGACCCCTCACGTGTATCAGTAGCTCAACTCCCATCAAACAGGGATGACTGTCCTGTTCCCATTCTACAGATGGGGAAACTGAGGCTCAGAGAAGGGATCCACTTGCCCAATGACCCAACAAACCCGGATTTAACCCCAGTCAGACATCCCCTTCCACCCTTTAGGAGGGAAGGAAATGAGAAGGTACAAGGCAGGTTTTGTTTCCCTCCCTACATTTTCCCTGAGACTGGAGGCTCCTGGTGGCTTCATACATTGAGGTCCTCCATCCTTCCTGAGAGGTAACACAGCTTTGCAGATAAAGTCTCACCCATCTTCCTCCCACAGCAACCCATGCTCCCACCATCACCCAGCACTGGGCCCAGCATGAGGGTGTTGGGCATCAAAGACATACTTACTGCCATCATCCCAGCCACCCCCACTTTGTTTGGAGGGGGAAACTGAGGTCAAGTGACTTGTTTAGGGGGGGCACAACTGGAGGCAGCCTATTTGCTGAAAATCAACTTGTCAAAAACCAAATTGCTGAGGATCAGGCTTGTGGAAGGACCATTTGGCCAGATTCACCAATTTCCTCAAAATTTCTTCAGAGGAGAAATCCTCTTGAATATATTCAAAGAATATGGATTTGGAGTTCTAGGAATATTTTCTTCTTGATGACAGCCAGGAATGATATTCTCCTCTTAAGGATTGTTATGAAGATTTTTGTTTGTTGGATTCATTCAGCAAACACTGATTGAGATGCTACTGTGTGTTAGAGGCACTCGGGGATGAAGCAGATATAGCTAGCCCTAACCTTGACTCTAAAGACCCCAAAGAAGTGAGGGGGGGAACCGAATGGGTTTCTGGGGGTAAAGGCGAATCAGGCAGGGCAACCACCAGTGCAAATGTGGGACTGGGCTGGTACCTTTAGGGAGCACTGAAGAGGCAGATGTGGCTGGAGGGAAGTAAAGAGGTCCCAGGACCCGTGGCTGCTTCCCCCTTACAGAGCAGCTGGTGAAGCCTACAGAGACCCAAGTCACGCTCTGTGACCTGCGGGCTGGCACAGCCTACACAGTCCAGGTGCGAGCAGACACAGCATGGCTCAGCGGGGCCTGGAGCCAGCCCCAGCGCTTCAGCATCGGTGAGTGGAGGGGGCAGGGCCCAGTTATTTAACCCACTGTGCACTGAACCCAGCTTCCCATCACAATCTGGGCAGCCCTGCCCTCACTCACATCCCTCCCCTTGCTCCCTATCACCCTTAGGGGAAAGTTCCAGCCCAATCTGTTCCCACGCCCTTCACCTCCTCTTCCTGAAGTTTCTGTTCATGACAATTTCCCCACACTCCAGGGCCCTTGCCCATGTAGGCTCCTCCTGCCTGGAATGTTTGTTTTCCCCATCATCAAACTCCCTATTCATGCCTCAAAAAAACCCCTCCTCCTGGAAGCTTTCCCTTCTTCCTTCTGGCCGTGCCCCCATCTACCTCTGCTTCTCCTACCTTGTCTGACATCCTGGGGTTGGGGGCAACCGGATCAAGCTCTGCCTTCCGCAGCCTGAGGGGAGGCTCTTGGGGAAGAAGAGGGAGAGGGGACTGTTTATTAAGTGGACGAATAAATAAGTGTCTTTCTCACTGAAAGGATAAGAAGGACACAAGCTCTGTTGTCCTGGGGTGCATGGTTGAGAGAGATTCAGAGACCAAATGATTCCTGTTCATGCCACGGTGTCCTTTAAGTCCCAAGAGAAGCAAGTGGACCCAAGAGAACTAATGAGTCAGACTTGGTGTGGGGCAGGCAGTTCTGGGTCCAGAGGGCAGCCACATGGGCTGAATGTACAGGTGCCTAGGTTACAGCGTCCTGAACACTTACTGTGTGGCAGGCCTTTATTAAGTGCTCAGGACTGTGACTGAGCAGGTGGGTTCCATGATCCTCACTTCCCAGGTAAGGAAACTGAGGCATCAAGTTTCTGGAGGGTCCAGCCCTCTCAGTTCCCTTCCTGAACAAGAAGCAGGAAGTGTCCCTCCTCCAACTCAAGCTCTCCTACCTCCAGACATCCAGGTGTCTGATTTGTTCATCCTTCTTGCATCTGTGGGGAGTTTCGTGAGCATCCTCATCCTGGGCATCCTTGGCTACTTTGCCCTGAACAGGTAAGTCACACTTTCTCCCCTGAGATGATCCATAATAATGACAGCAATAGCCCCTTTCATCAAGTAGGTATCTGGTTGTGCCAACTTTACAGATGAGAAAACAGGCCCACGTGGTCAGAAATTGGTCCAGGGCACTTAGCAGTGGGGGTGGAGGTGGGATTGGAATCTGAATCTGTAGGACTCCTCCCCTCCTTCCCTTCTCCAATCCGTATCTTCACAGCCTTTAAAACCTAATGGAGATGAAAAAGTTAAGTCAGAACAACTGAAAAGTAAGAACAGACAGAAGCACTGCTCCTCTGACTGGCCCCCCTTCTCCCCAGGGCTGCCCAGAGCCTGTGCCCACTCTTGCCCACACCCTGTGCCAGCTCTGCCATTGA
The DNA here is from genome assembly GCA_963574655.1 of Perodicticus potto. Lineage (NCBI taxonomy): Eukaryota > Metazoa > Chordata > Mammalia > Primates > Lorisidae > Perodicticus > Perodicticus potto. Next base: position 8,930 of record CAUYRH010017000.1, on the reverse strand, counting down.
ATTCCCCAGAAGCCAGGGGAAGCAGGTAAGTATTCTCTTTCTAATTCCCGGTCCTATTTTTTGTGTGCAAACTCTGGGCAACCCTTTCCCATTTACAGACAGGCAAGCAGAGGCCCAGAGAGGAACCTCCCGTACAGGTCATTTCCTAGCAGCAGAAACAAAACTCAAATTGGCTTCAACAAAAAAAGAACCAGATGGAAAAAATCCCAAGGAGCTGGGCCTCAGATGTGGCTGAAACCAGGAACTAGGGATCTATCTCTCTGTGCTGCTGTCTTCCCTGCAGGGTTCTTAGGCAGGCTCAGGTTTCCCCTGCTGGAAGGAGGTTGTCCATTATCCCCACTAAACTGGAGCATAATTCTCAGGGCCATTACTGATGGGCTCAGCTTGAGTCACATGCCCTTCCTTGAGCCTATAGTTGGAACCAGGAGGCTATAAATTCTAAGTTCCTTTATTGGCTGGGTCAAGGTCACATGCTCATTGCTAGAACTGGGGTGGGGCTTTTGCGCTGCCCAACCGTACCACTCAGTAGAAAAGAAGCAATTTTTTAAATAGAAAAATGGGGTACTTTTCCAAAGAAGGGCTGAATGTGGGTCTTTGGAGCAAAGTGTACCCTCAATTTCATGTCAGCATTATAGAGAGGTTAGCCAGCACAAGGCTTGGTCCATTCCATCCTTGTGTGGATGGGAAACAGAGCACTGCCCACAGCCTTGGCCCCACCTTATCTCTCTAGACTTGGCAGTGGATCAACCCCGCCGACTTCCAGGAAGATGTGTCCCTACAAGAGGCCCTGGTGGTGGAGATGTCCTGGGACAAAGGCAAGGGGACTGAGCCTCTCAAGGAGAAGACAGAGCTGCCCCGGGGTGCTCCTGAGCTGGCCCTGGATACAGGGCTGTCCTTGGAGGATGGGGACAGGGGCAAGGATACCCTGAGGCCCTTGTCCTGGAGCCTAGAGAGCAGGACAGTCAGGGGGACAACCTTGCCCAGGCGGCTAGACTCTTGCTGTTCTGGAGAGACCTAACACAGAGAGCCAGGTTTGGGATATTTGGTGCACCTGGAGGCCTGAGGGAGCAACAGGAACATCCATTTCATCTTACGAACAGGAAGACTGACTATTGCCATCATGATGACTGGTGATTAAGTGCCTATGCTTACCCAGCCCAGCCCATCCAGACATTCACTTGATGCCACCACCACCCCTCAACCCAAATCCTCACAACTGCCCCTGCAAGGTATTGTGGCTGGTCCCTTTCATAGATGTGGCCACCGAAGCTGAAAGTGGGTGAATGACTTTTCTGGGGCCACACAGCATGGGCAGGAGTCAAATTTGGACCTGAGTGACCCAGGAGACCTCCTTCCTCAAACTCTAGCCCCCCTCCCTCCTACCCTGACCTACGCTGTCCAGCACCTATATATCTATTTCACAGTGGTTTCTAGGTTCCCACATATCTCATGGTGGGAACCTAGAAACCACTGTGAAATAGAAGCTACTGCACGGGACAGAGCCTCCCATTGGCCCATTCTTTTGTAGAATAGATTGGGTGATGGAGGGCAAAGGGGACTCAGATTGATCCCAGAGCCCTGAACTGGGCATCCCGTCCCAGGAGCACTGGACAGGGGTCTGGATGCAGGGCTCCCTGCAGCACTGGGGGGTCTTGAGCCTTGGAAGATCTGAGTGTGAGGGGCAAGAGGGGCTCTAAACACCCTGGTGACAGTGAAGATCCCTCCCCAGCCTCAGTTTGCCCTCCACACTCTGTAAAATATGAGTGATGATAATGCTGAACTCAAAGAGCTGTTCAAAGTCATAATAAATGAGCCTCTTCTTGGGTATATCTTTCCTCTCATTAAGGTTTGAATGACCTGCTCAAAATCCCCACATAGGAGCCTGAAAATTCATTCATTCATTCATTCATTCCACACACAGTTATTAATCTCTCCCTCTGGGCACCCCACAAGGGACACCCAGTCTGGGGAGGCAGAGCTGAATCAGCACTCGGAATTCTGCAAAGTCAGGACTAATCAGGGAGATGCATGGCCTGGCGGAAGTGGGGCATCTAGGTCCCCCCTAACAGAAGCCTTGGTTCACCCCCAGCTCCACTCCCAGCGCCCTGCAGCAGGATCCTAGACTTCCGTACACACCCTGAATCTACCCTCTTCCTGTCCACGCCGCCATACTTCCCTGCATCCTACCTTGGCCGCCTCAGTTCCCCACAAAGACCTGGGGAGGAGGAAAGGGGGGAACCTTAAAATTCCGCCTGTGATAGACAGATGGTCTCAGATTCCCCCCATGGCCACCAGATGGCAGCAGAGGTGCGTATCTCCCAGGCCTGGCCCTTCTGGCCGCCTCCCGTCTCCCTCTAGCCTTCGCTAAATAGATTTTTCTGGTTTGGGATGGAGGAGAGGAATGAAAACCCAGAACCCTGTAATCCTAGCACTTCGGAGGCGTAGGCGGGTGGATTTCCTGAGCTCATGAGTTCAAGGAAAAAAAAAAAAAGGAAGGAGTTTGTAGTCCCTACCCCAGTGATTTTAGAGACTTTGTTTGACAGAGCTCTGACCCAGAATTTATTGAGCAACTACTGTGCAATCCATTACTCCAGGGCTCTTCAGAATGTCTATCCCTCAGATTCTCTCAGCAGTTCCAGAAGTCAGGACTGTGGTAGTCCCAGTTTCACAGTCCAAGCTTCATTCATTCATTCATTTAAGAGAGTGAAAACACAATATTTGCAATATTTTTTTTCCCATTCTGTGGGTTGTGTTTTCACTCTCTTAAATAGTGTCCTTGGGGAAAGAAAAGTCTTAAAGAAAAGTCTATTTTTCTTTGTGGCTTGTGCTTTAAGTGTCAGTGTTGAGGGCCTACTGTATGGCAGGCCCTCTCTTGCGCAGGTCAGAATCTGCCCAGTCATGGAGGGAGGCTCCCAGTTGGGTGTGGAAGGCAGGCACTAATCAATCATAACACAGATATTTATAATAAACTTGAGAATGGTAAATGGGAATGTGAAAAACAGGGAGTGAGAGAAGGCTTCCTGGAGGAGGCAGTGGTAAGGCCAAGATGGTAAAGAGGAGCCAGAACAGTGAATGCAAAGGCTCTGAGGCAGGTGTAACTGAGGCGGGGAGATAGAAGTCAAAGCCTACTGGGGGCTAGGCACATTACATGCCTGTATTCCCAGCACGTTGGAAGGCCAAGGACTGCTTGAAGCCAGGAGTTCAAGACCATCCTGGACAACAATCAAAAAGACAAAATATTAGCTGTGTGTGGCAACTCAAGCCTATAGTCCCAGCTACTTGGGAGATTGAGGTGAGAGGATCACTTGGGCCCAGGAGTTCAAGGCTGCCGTAAGCTATAATTGGGCCCCTGCAATCCAGCATGGGCGACAGAGTGAGACCCTGTCCCCCACAGATAAAAAAGTCCACCAGGGTCTAGGACACTATGGGCGAGGGTTTTTTTCTTAGGTTGTGGTATTGGCCAGGCATTGTGTCAGGTGCTTGTAGTCCCAGCTATTCAGGAGGCTGAGGCAGGAGGATCACTTGAGCCCAGGAGTTTTAGGTTTCAGTGAGCTATGATGATGCCACTGCACTCTAGCCAGGCAACAGAGTGAGACCCTGAATCAAAACAAACAAAAAAAAAAGTTGTGGGGTCTGGAACAGCAGTCAGGATCTGCTGGTGAGTTGTTCTAACATTCTTCTAGCTGCAGTTCAGCTGATAGCAAGTGATTCATCCTTGTTGGCCTCAGTACTCTGGTCTGTAAAGTAGGTGTGATAAGGCAGTGTCTCTGGAACCCCTTCCCCTTTTCTCCTCTCTCCTCTTCTGTCTCATCTTTTCTTTAATCTCTTCCTGTCCCCAAGGCTCCCAGAAGGAAGTGGGAAGCATGCCTCCATCAGGAGGATAGGTTGCCTCAGTTTACTTCTCCAAGCACCTTTTTCCTCTCTCCAGCAGCCTCACCTGGGTATGCTCAGAAGGAGATGTCTCGGCCTCTGCCCTTGAGCCAGAATGATGCTGGGGTTTCAGAGGCTTCTGGAGATTGTGGGCTCTGGGAGATGACCCCTTGACACAGGGAAAGGCAGGGACAGGCAGGGACAGGCAGGGAGCTAAACCCCATGAGACATGGTCCCTTACACTTCATTGCCTGTGCCCCAGATGCCAGGCTGTCATTGGCTAGGAACACCCTTCCCCCAACTCTGCCCTCTGCCTATTCTTCCTTTTTAAAAAGTATATTCACACAGCATATAATCCAGTTTTAAAGTGTACAATTCAGTAGTTTTACTGCAATCACAAGGTTGTGCAACCATCACCAGTATCTAATTCTAGAACATTTTCATCTCCCCAAGTGGAAACCTCATTCCCATCAGCAGTCACTCCCCACTCTCCCTCCCCAGCCCCTGGCAGCCCCTGGCAGACCCTAGTCTGCTTTCTGTCTCTATGGATTTGCCTGTTCTGGACATTTCCTATCAATGGAATACTGCAATATGTGGCCTTGCGTTCTGAGCTTTTGTGAAAGAAACTCAAATGTTTTAAGGTTCATGCACTTTGTAGCACGGATCGGTGCTTCATTCCTTTTTATGGCTGAATGGCATTCTACTGTATGGATGGCTCACTATTTATCCATTCATGAAGGACATTCGGGTTGTTTCCATTTGTTTGGCTGTTGTGCATAGTGTAGTGATGACCATTTGTGTACAAGTTTAGGCGTGAATACTTATTTTCAGTTCTCTTGGGCATATACCTGGGGTGGGGCTGCTTGGTCATATGCTAATTCTATGTTTAACTTCCGGAAGAACTGCCAAACTTCTCCATAGCAGCTGTACTATTTTACATTCCCTCCAGCAATGCATGAGGGCTCAGATTTCTCCACAACCTCGTCAACACCTGTTATTTTCTTTTTTCTTTCTTTCTTTTTTTTTTTGATTATAGGATTATAGCTGTCCTAGTGGGTGTGAAGTGGTATGTCCTTGCAGTTTTAATTTGCATTTTCCTGATGACTAATGATCTTCAGCATCTTTCCACATGCCTATCAGCCAATCGCATATCTTCTTTGGAGAAATGTTTGTTCAAATCCTATTGTTATTTATTTATTTACTTATTTACTTTTAGAGATGGGGTCACACCCCTGTCACCCAGGCTGTGTTGGCCCAGGCTGGAGTGCCCTGGCATGCTCACTGTAAACTAAAATTTCTGGGTCTTCCCCCCTCGGCCTCTCAAAGTGCTAGGATTACAGGCATGAGCCACTTTTGCCCATTTTTCATTGGCTTATTCATCTTTTTATTATTGAGTTGTAAGAATTCTTTATATATTCTGGGTACTAGAGCCTTATCGTAATTAAAAAAATTTCTTTGTCCATTCTGCGGGTCGTGTTTTTACTCTCTTGAGCAGTGTCCTTCAGAGAAGAAAAGCCTTAAGTTTTACAGAGCCCAATTCGTCTCTTTTCCTTTGGCGGCTGTGCTTTAGGTGTCATAGCTGAGAATTCCCCTGATCTTTGATTTACTCCGTTTGCAGACAACTCTCCCCATCCTCTCCTCACCCAGCCTATCTCATGGGCCCTGACCCCCCACAGCCCAGATGGGGTGTCTGCATCTGGCTCTGTCCCCACTTGGACACCTGTTGGGCAGGCCTTGCCTGCAGGGACAGACACTGAGCAGCCTTCATCAATGTTTAATAATGGAGCAGTCGGAACCTTGGCAGGCATGTGGGCAACCCCACCCAGCCTAGGTGCCCCTTCATCGCCTGCGGCGATGTGCCCTCCAAGGCCATGCGGAGGGGTTGTGACCAAGCTAGGCCCCACTTTCCAAATGGGGAAATTAAGGCCCAGGGGACTGGGCGGGGAGGGAACATGGGACCTGCCTGGTCTTGGTGGTTAAGGCCACAGCCAGCCAAGCTCCTACCTGGAGTCGTCCTCCCTCCCCTGGCCTGGAGCTGTTCCTGGCTGCTGTCCCTGCCCTAGGTTGACCTTGCCAGTGGGAACCGCCTGCTTCCTGTGGCATGGGGAGGCAGTTCCCGCCCAAACCAAAACACTGCAGGGAGGGCTGGGGGCGGGAAGAGGGGTGGGTCTTTCCTTTCAGGTTGGGAACTGGAGGTGAAGGGGGAGGTCACACAATATGTCAACAAATGTCTCACAGAGTCCGGGCTCTGCTGCCAATTAGCTGTGCAGCCTGGGCTTCTCGGAGCCTCAGTTTCCCTATCAGTGAAATGGGGCAGCTAACCTGGGGTGCAGCTGTGAAAAGCGAGTGGGAACTAGGTGGAGGAGGCACTCACCTTCAAAGCCATCACCATCCTTAATAATTTTAAGTCTTATATGATGTGCTCAGGGGCAGGGGCTCCAATGGCCCTTAGGAGGGGCTTCAGCGGCCTCTCCCCAGAGGCTGCTATGGCACCCCCTGCTGCTGGCCAACTGGGGAGGGGGGAGGTCTGTGTCTTCCTGACTTCCCTCCTCCCTGCCTCTCTCTGTCCCTTTAGCTCTCATTTCTTTCTTTCTTTTTGTTTTTTTTGCAGTTTTTGGCCGAGCCTGGGTTTGAACCCGCCACCTCCGGCATATGGGGCCGGCGCCCTACTCCTCTGAGCCACCGGCGCTGTCTCTTTAGCTCTCATTTCTCGTCTCTGTCTCTCTCTCTCCCTGTGTGTCTGTCTCGTGGTGTCGTGTCTGTCCCCATTTCCCTTTCTCTCCTGTCTCTGTCTTGGTCATGTCTCTCTTCCCTCTCCCTGTCTCATTTCTCTCTGTTATCTCTGTGTCTCCCTGTGTCTATCTGTCCTTACCTTGCTATCTCTTTGTGTCTCTGTCTCTCCACCCTGCCCCAGGATCTCCCTCCCTGGCTCACCCCCATACCCTCAGGGGCCTCTCACTTGCTCCTTCCAAAGACCCAAACTGCCTAGCAGTCCCTCTGTGACCCTCGAAGCCTAACAGCTCAGCCCCCACCCATTGTTTAGACACAGCCCCCTCCTCATTTCTTAGAAGGGGAAACTAAGGCTCCATCATGAAGACTGTCATCCAGAGCTCCCAGTCCTGGTGGCATTATGGGTCACCCTGCTCCAGCTGCCAGGCTCTGTGACTGTCAGTCTTCCCCCTAGCCTGCTGTCCTAGGTGCCTGTCCCATAAATGGCCAGTGCAGAAGTTTCTGCCCCAACAGGCTGGGTGATGACACCCCTACCGCCCAGAGCCCGTTTCCCAGCAGCTAGTCTGGCGGTAGGCCCGGTCCCATCCTGGTGGCGTTGGTGGCTGCCTGATGCCAGCCAGGAATGGGGACCATACAGGGCATCTAGGGAGGGGCTGCAGGACCAGGGAAGCTCTAGGGTTCCCCATTAAGCACTGGGCTTAGATTTGGGGTCAGGAAGTCCCCTCTCATCCTCACTCTCCTTAGCTGTCATCATGGTGTAGGGATGTGAAGAGGGCAATACCAGGCTTCACCCCTCAATTCCCAGAGCCTTGGACACCCCCAGCTCTGGGTATGTCCCTCCAGTCTAACCTCAACCAACAGGATTAGGGTTAGCTACATTGGGCCTGGACCCTCCCAAGCTGGGGCCTTGGTTGTCACCCACATGAGTCAGGCACCTAGAGGTGGCCGGGAGTGAATGAACACACGAATCACATACAGTCCTAGAACTACAAAAATTTAAGGCCAAAAAAATCTAAACCTGAATTTTTAGCACGTTGGGGGGCTTCCACCACACTTCCCTTCTCAAGGTGGAAACTGAATCATACGTCCCAGGATGGAGTGTTTAATGACTCCCAGGCAGGGCACCACCCCAAGTATGGGGTCTAGAGCCAAGGCCTCAGGTTTGAACACTGCCTCTGCCACTAATTTTTTTTTTTTTAACATAACGGCTCACAGTAAAGACTACAGTAACCCTTATTTTAAATAATTATCAGCACAACATAGTGACAATCTATTACAACATTTCTTTCTTTCTTTTTTTTTTTTTTTTTGAGACAGAGTCTCACTATGTCTTCCTCAGTAGAGGGCCTTGGCCAGCACAGAAGTTTCTGAGGGATTGTCTTGCCTCAGCCTCCCCAGTAGCTGGGACTACAAGTGCCTGCCACAACACCCATCTATTTTTTTGTTGCAGTTGTCGTGTTGTTTAGCAGGCCTAGGCCCGATTAGAACCTGCCAGCCTCAGGGTATGTGGCTGGCGTCATACCCACTGTGCTATGGGCACCAAGCCCTCTGCCACTAATTAACTGAAACAATCACTTCACCTCTCTGAGCCTCAGTTTCCCCATCTGTAAAATGAGGTCAGTACCTGTGATCAGGGTTGGGGAGGAGTAAGTGGATCTGCGGGCCGCTGAATCATGCCTATCAGTGGCTGTGAGTGGTGGAGCCTCCTCCCTCTTACAAGGATCAGATACAAAGAGAGACGGAAGGTTGGAGGTTGCATCAGGAGGAAGCTGTAGGCCTTGGTGACTCAGGGAGGATGGCAGGCTCCCTCCTGGACCCTGGCCACCGCTGAGCTTTCCACCTATCCCTTCCACCCTCTCCCTTACCCGGATCTCTCCAGCTCCAGAGCCTCAGTCTCCGCCCCTGTGAGATGGGACCAAATGCGTACCTCTGACTCTCTCCTCCCTCCACTCATCCATGGGCAAAACTGTTCCCAAATTTGACCTATCCTATTACCTGGCCCAGCCCTGCCATTGCTGTCTGGTCTCCTCGCTTTTGCTATCATTTCCACAGAATCCCCCGGTTGTGTGGGTCAGACTTGTCCTTTTCTATCTAGACCCCTCTGCGGCTGTCACCTTCCTCAGGTTAAAAGCCAAAGCTCCCTCCTCCACAATCCCACAAGGCCCAGTGTTTTCTTTTCTTTTCTTTTCTTTTTTTGAGACAGAGCCTCAAGCTGTCACCCTGGATAGAGTGCTGTGGCATCACAGCTCACAGCAACCTCCAATCCCTGGGCTCAAGCGAGTCTCCTGCCTCTGCCTCCCAAGTAGCTGGGATTACAGGCGCCCGCCACA
>CAUYRH010016998.1:0-28452 GCA_963574655.1 Perodicticus potto | reverse complement strand
CACCCTCGGTAGAGTGCTGTGGCCTCACACAGCCCGCAGCCACCTCCAGCAACCTCCAGCTCCTGGGCTTAGGCGATTCTCTTGCCTCAGCCTCCCAAGTAGCTGGGACTACAGGCGCTCGCCACAAAGCCCTGCTATCTTTAGATCCATTTTAAGCATAGGTCCTTCATATTTCAGAATGGCCTCTGTTGGAACAAGATTCATATTATTCCACCTTAGCATTCTCGTAAGAAAACAAATTTCTGTCTTTGATATATCCAACACTCACAGGACTTCTGGGTGTCATGATCACTCTTGAGCAAGTCACTTTTCTGATGTGTTGGAGTTGGTCCAGCCAAGGCTCTGCATTTATTCCTGAGGTTAGAGAGAAAGAGACAATGATTGACAATTACACTGGAAACAACTTGAAACAAAGGAGACAGAGGCAGGTCTTCAAGGAAAATAGAGTTTCTGGGTAAACAGAGGTAACAGTTATCTACAACATTAAGCTTCACATACCGCTCTGCCTGGAATCAGATCCTGCTGACTTTCACATTAGTGATTACTGAGATGTATGTCACTCTCCACATTTGCTATCTTGACACTTATATCAGAAATAGTGTTGATCATAAAATAATCCTGAAGTATAGAGGAGTAAAAAGATAAAGGCAAACTTCATTTTTGCTTCAGATGATTTCAAGATAGTTAAATAGAGAATACACAGAGGCGAGACCTGACTTTAGGAAAAGATGGTTAACCCAGATATAAATAGCAGAGTAGTTGGTAAGACAGCCACTTTGCTTTTCTAAACTTAGGAAGAAATATTCTTCCTTGTCCCAATTTTAAACTTAGGCACTGTCAAAAAGATATTTGTACTTCTTTGTTCATTGCAGCGCTACTCACAATAGCCAAGATGTGAAATCAACAGATGAATGGATAAAGAAAATGTGGGGGATATATAAATCCTAAGACTTGGCCTTAGGTTTACTTCTGTAAATGTACTTCATAAGCACATTCTTTTTCAAAATGCTTCTGGAAAATTCTTGCTGATAGTTTTTGAGAAATACCTTCATATGTGTTCATTTGTGTATTATATATATTTTTTCTTCTTTTCATGGCTGAATAGTGTTATTTTTTATATACACACATTATATATACATAAGTAATAGTATTTCATTTTTACATTTTATATGTGTATATATATACAATGTGTGGGCATATATGTGTGTGTGTGTGTGTGTGTGTGTGTGTGTATGAAATGTAATACTATTCAGCAATGAAAAGAAGGAAATTCTGTTGTTTTAGACAATGTTGATGAACCTGGAGGACATTATGGTAAGGAAAAGAAGCCAGACCCAGAGAAACACATACTGTACGATCTCACTTATTTGTGGAATCTAAAAAAGTTGAACTTTTAAAAGTAGAGAGTAAAATGTGAAGATTATCAGAGGAAGGGGTAGAGATAGGGTTTTATCTCTCCCTGGGAGATAGACTCAGGGAGGAGGGAGGAAATGGGGAGTTGTTGGTTAAAGTTGCACAACCTTTAGATAGACAAGAGAAACAGGTTTTGAGATCCATTGCAGAGGAAGGTGTCTGTAGTCAATAATAATGTATTGTAGTATATTTCAAAATAAGAGAGGGAATTTCAAATGTCTCATAACAAAAATAAATAAATGAAGTGATGGGTATGTTAATTAGCTTAGTTAGTTATTCCACATTGTATACATACGTCCCAAATTATTACATTTTATCCCATAAATATATACAATTTTGATTTGTCAATTAAAATCTGAGGAAGAAAATAAACGTAGGCACTCAACTAAGCTTTAAAAATAAATAAAAATATCTCTAGGTACTTCTTAAACTCCCTGTTTTCAGGTTGGCACTGCAGCTTTGCATTTTGTTTTTTTTTGGGGGGGGGTTTCTTAGGTAGGGTGGTGTAGTAATTTGCTAGGGCTACCATAAAAATGTATTATACACAAATTGGGTAGCTTAAACAGCAGTTATGCATTGCTTCAGTTCTGGGAGCTGGAAGTTGGAAAGCAAGGGGTCAGCAAGGTTGATTCCTTTTGAAGGGCAGAATGGAAAGAAGTGTTCTAGGTCTCTCTCTTTCCTTGGCTTGTGCATTGCCACCTTCTTTCTTTCTCTTCACATTATCATTCTTTTGTGCATTTCCGTCTCTAAATCTCTCCCTTTCATAAGAACATTAGTCATACTGGATTAAAGATGCCCTCATGGCTTTATTTTAACTTGATTACTTCTGTAAAGGTCCTATTTCCAAATAAGGTCTCATTCTGAGGTCCTGGGTGTTAAGCTTCTAATATGCAGTATTTTGAGGAGAGGGTACACGATTTAACCCACAATAGATGACCATAAAATTTGTCATCAAAACTGAGATATTTTAAGAGTGAAAGGTGGCCCCCATTAATAATTACACTGCAATGCAGTTGTTAACTAGGACTGTCTTAAGCAAATAAGTATAGTGAGTACCTGGTCTTAGCCCACATTAAGGCCCAGGGTTGAATGGAAGCTGGCAAGAGACAGGCCTTTGTACTTTCTCGTTAGTAGATTGAATTTAGTATTTTTTTAGTGAAAAGGCTGTTCAAAGAGAAGCCTATAACTTGTGCCCAGTGGTCACACTGATATGGCTTTCCTTTTCTACTCCTTCATACCAAGGACTTATGCACATTTGGCACTCTCTCCCTGAAGCTGCTCTGGTGGGCGTGCTAGCAGCCACTTCTCAACCTCTCCCTGATGGCATTCCATCCCCACTGGGTCTCTCAGTCATTTCAAGAAAGTAGGAGAACCTTTAATCTGCTTTCAAATTTTTCATGATTTATCATGAGCATAGCTCAATTAGCCATCTCTGGCTTCGCTCTTAGGCTTCTATTGTGACTTCACAGACCAAGATGTGGGATTGATAAATCCTACATGGCATAGATGGAAACGCCTCAATTTAGTTACCTGAGAGGAAAGATGCCCTTCCTCCTCCGGGGTCTAAACAAATGTCTAGCGATACCTGGAGATGATTATCATATTCTTTGTAATATTTGTTTTGTGCTGCATGCTGAGGATATAGCAGAGACCGTGACAGACATAATTCCTCACTTCATCATCAGTACTTACAGTTTAGTAAGCATTAAGCAAATGTGAAAAAATAAATGTTCACCCTCCATTACCAAACATATTAGGGTTTCAAGAGCCTGTTGTGATGTCCTGTTTTATAAGCTCAGAGTCACACCTCAGGGTCGTGACTTTTTCTCCACGCTGTTTGTTCTTTAAGCAGAGAGGCTGGTTAAAGCCTTTTCTTTGGCCAAATAAATAATAGAATAAATAGAATAAGCCAAATAAATAATAGAATAAATACAACAATGATTCTTTCTCACTCCTAGAACCAGTGAGGATGGAATCAGGTTGAGGCGACACTTCTATTTGGCTTTTCATTTTGCTACACTTCTTGGGCATTTTCTCTCTGGGTATTTTACCTGACTGTGTTTGTGTGAGTGTAGTTTAGTCATTGAAGGACAGAACACTTTTAAAAAAATGGCAGAACAATTAAAGTCATCAATAACTGTGTAATTGCTCACATCCCAGAAGGAGAGCTCCCCAGCGTTGGTGCCTTTCATGAGGGAAGTCTGCTGGTGGCTTGCCTCTCTTTCCCCACTTCATCTGGGTTGGCCTTAGGTTTGCTTCTCTCACCAGCACATTCTTCTTCAAAATGCTTGTGGAAAATTCCAGCCGCTATTTTTTGAGAAATTCCTTCATGAAATCTGACTCCTTATGACAATTTCCTTTTCCTATTCTTTATTTCTTTGAGTTAATGTCATTCAGTCTGAAATAGTAGCCTGGGTTTATTTTTTGGTTCTTTTTCTAACTCCTTCCTTTATTCTTTATTGTATAGATATGCAAGTGTTACATTGCGAATTTTTATCTGAACATTTTGTCTAACCATGTCTCATTCTTTTTGACATGGAATTCTTTAATCAATAATTTCTAGTTACTGGCTCCGCTGTAGCACAGTGGTTATGGCGCCAGACACATATACCGAGGCTGGCGGGTTTGAACCCGGCCTGGGCCAGCTAAACAACAATGACAACAACAACAAAATAGCCGGGCATTGTGGCGGTACCTGTAGTCCCAGCTATTTGGGAGGCTGAGGCAAAAGAATCACTTAAGCCCAAGACTTTGAAGTTGCTGTGAGCTGTGACCCCACAGCACTCATCCAAGGTCAACATACTAAGACTCTGTCTCTAAATAAATAAATAAATAAATAAAATAAAAATATGTTCTGGTTACTTTTAATTTTGGCTGTAATGGATTTTTTTTTTAAATTTTGAAATTATCAGGTTTCTTTGGGTTTCTTTTTGATAATTATCCTTAAACTATGATTAGAAAATATAGTCTATAGAGAAAATATTTGAAACTAGCTAGATTTTTCTTTTTTTCAGTTAAAAAAATTCATTCCCATATATGTTTTGCTGAGACGTTTGTAAACTGTTTTCTTCCGTTGAAATGAAAAAGTTTTATCAAATATGGTACTTTTTTTCTTTGTTTTCTTTTTAGTAGAGATTAGATCCTTTTATATGAAAACTTAAGTGTAGTATGAATTTAATACATTTGAAATATTATCAAGTGTATTTCCATTGAAGCACTGGGTTTCAAACTTTCAATGGAGCAGAGAATATTTACGGACAAAAAATGTTCTGGCCCAACTTTAACTGTCAAATTAGGCTTTTGTGTATGTCTACAAAAAGGCAATAGTCTTAAAATCACTACCAAGAAAGAAAGCATTTTATAATTATCTTTACTTCTTAGTTTGCTGGACTTCTATGTATCACAGGTCAAGTAGCTTAAAAAGTAGAAACTTATTGTCTCACAATTCCAGAGTCTAGAAGTCCAAAATCAAAGTATTAAAAGGATTGGTTTCTTTTGAAGACTGGGAAAAAGGATCTGTTTCAGGTCTCTCTCCTTAGCTTATAGATGTCCCCTTTTTCCTGAGTCTCTTTATGTTATCTTCTGTCTATATATGTCTCTATGTCCAAATTTCCCCATTTTATAAGGACACTAGTCATCTTGGATAGGGGCTCACTCTAATAAACTTATTTTAATTTGATTGCCTCTCTAGAGACCCTCTTCCCAAATCCTTGTTTTGAGGTACTGGGTGGGGTTAGGACTTGAACATATAAATTTTGGAGGGGCACAATTCAGCCCCAAAGAAGATAGAGATGTATATAAAAGATGTTCTAATTGGTCAAGAAGAGGAAGGGAGTGAATGAATGAGCCTGCTTCTTCGTGGATGGTAGGTAGTAGAAAGAAGCTTGTTTTCTCTATGCTTTGGTGGGTCATCTAATACGAGTGCCACATATATCCAGGCTTTCTCCTTACTTCATGAGATAGCTTTTAAGAATAACCTTGCCCAGACTTGGGGAAGCCTGACTAATGCAAACTCATTTGATAGGGTGCAAAGAAAGGCCTGAAGTTTAGTTTAATGACTAGAACTCAATGATCAAAATAATTTGGACTTTTTTCCCCACTAGGTTCTAATATTGCAGAGAGAATATTAGTGGCCAAGCCAAACTTTCTTTTATTGGAAATAGCTCAACCTTCCCCCTCAGACCCCTTAGTTGCTTTTAAGATTCCTTCTTTAATAGCATGGTTCAAAGGTCTCAGGAAGATATTTCTACTTTTTAAAAAATGAGTTATTTTTAGTGTATAAAATCCTATTTATTTCTAGGCCTGAATTATATCACATTTTCTTTCACTAGAACAGAGATTCTTCATTTGAGGTCCAAAAATTAAGTTTTTGTGGTGTGGGGGAATCCATAAACTTTGAAATTTTATGCAAATTTATAAATTCTGTAATCTTTCCTGGGAAGAGGTTTATGTGTTTCATCAGATTTTTAAAATGGGAACTTTGTTGTATTCATCTGCGTTATGGGAAAAAGTTCTGACTCTTCTTCCAAATAGCAGAAACATCATTTAGTACTGTTGCTAGCACTTTTTATAATATTGTGGTGACATTTCTGATTTATTTAAAACATTTTATTTCTTAACTATCTTACTTTTTTTATTCCTGCCCACATTATATCAAGTTCCTTTTTGTCTCAGTTTGCGTTCTTATTTCATGTCTTATTGTATATTTTAAATTTTATAGAGAACAAAGGGTAAGTACATCTTATTTAAAATGTACCTTTATTTTCATTAGTATATCTTCTTCCTTTTTCTAAGTCTTTCTCATCCTATTGACAGTATAGTAATAAGATTTTTATTTCTTTCTAAATATTTCCAGGGCCTCCATGTTTATATAGATCTGTTTCTCATCTGTTTGGATATAGTTTTTGTTCAATATAACATGTACAATTTTTCTTGAATCCCATTAGTTTTCACTTGGAAGCAACTAGATTTCTTCTTTCTAGCCCCAAGTAGGGTTATGTTACATTCAATTCCCATTATCTAATCAAAGGAGTGGATATGAACCTGTGATGAAGATTAGTCAAATGATAGTTATTTAAATTTTTATAGATTGTCTACTTGAATTTAACCCCTGTGACAGAAAGAATAATGCCCCCCAAGACCCACAAGATTGTCATATCCTAATCTCTGAATCTCTGAATAAGTTAGGTTACCTGGCAAAAGAGAATGAATTAAGGTTATAGGTAGAACAATGGTTGCTAATTAGCTGCCATTAAAATAGGGAAATTAACTTGAATAATTAGATAAACCCAACATAATCACAAGATGATTTTAAGTGGAAGAAGGAGGGAAGAGAGGTGGTCATAGCTATGCAAGAAAGATTTGATGGGTCATTTCTTGTGTTGAAGATAGAGGATGGCAGCCACGAGCTCAGAAAACAGTTGGCCTCTGGTAGCCAGGAAGACAGAAACAGATTCTCCCTGGAGAATCCACAAGGACATGCAGCTTTGACAACAACACCTTGGTTTTAGACCAGGGAGACCAGTGTTACACTTTTAATCTACGCAATTATAAGACAGTAAATTTGTATTGCTTTCAGTCACTTGGTTTGAGGAAATTTGTTACAGCAGCATAAGAAATGCATACAGTCTCTGGGCTATCACGTCTGTATTTTGGTCTTGTCTTTTCGAGCTATATTTTGTGGCTGTGCCCAGAGTCCTTCCTGAGACTACTCCTGCCATTGGGAAAGAGGAATCCTTCCTCAATGAGGCAAAAAGTTATTTTGGCCTTTCACATGACAGGATTAACAGCATGACCTGACTTTCCAAGACAGTTGCTTCTGAATAGTGTTGTTACACAGGTACATTTTATGCTACTGGGAACTCATTTGTTCTATGGGCCAGCCTCATTTTTCAGCCTTCTCTATAGTAGAAGTGGATAATGCTCTTTGCCAGTATCTCTTCTGTGTATTTCCTTTGACATATATATGTTTTCAATGTGGAGTTGAGAATTTGCCCTATGTGTTTTTCTTCATTTTGTCCCAACTTGCACCATGCTAGAATTTCTCAAAGTTTTGAGGGAGGAAATGATCATAGTTATTTCTTCTTTCCTTCCTATTTTTATTCTGTTCGTTGGATAATAACCAGTTGAGGGTTTCAGACATCTCGGGTCAAGTAACCATTTTACTTAGAAGTCCTTCTTATTACAGAATATAAGCTTTTCTTTTAATTAACAATATCCTGAGACAAAAAGTGAAGGCAAAATGTGGAAACCTAATAAACACATGTATATGTAAATATATATATATATATCAATTTTATAAAAAGTATTTCTTTATAGGATCTTATTGGCTTGGCGGTTATGCTGTTTATAGAATCATATTAACAGAAATCAGTGTACCTGCATAAAAAATTCTAGAACTATTACAGACTGAATTGTGTCTTCTCAAAATTCTGATGTTGAAATCCTGATCCTCAGTGTGACTGTATTGGGAGACAGGGCTTTTAGGAGATAATTAAATTTAAATGAAGTCCTAAAGGTGAAACTCTAATCTGATACAAGTAGAATTGTCTTCTAAAGCCTCTTTCTCTTCTTAGAGCAAGGTCTCTCTCTTTCCTCTTCTCTTCCCTGTTCTTCTTCTCTCCCTCTCTCATGCACAAAGAAGAGGTTATGTGAACATTCAATGAGAAGGTCCTGAGACGTTCCAGGAGAAAAATCTTCAGAATGAAACTTCCCCTGCCAGTGCGTTGATATTGGATTTCCCAGCCTCCAGATGGGTTAAAGATAAATTTTGGTTGCTTAGGCCACCTGGCCTATGTTATTTTGCTAGATAGCCCAAGCCAACTGAGGCAGTATGATGTAGAACCCAGCTAAGTCTTCCAGGCACACGTAGGGCAAGGCTGTGACCAGCCAGTACTCAGCATTTAGGTGGGAAAAATATGATCTCGAGAGACTACTTTGTGTAGATTCACCAGGTCCCTACACTGCAGACGCTTAGATCTCTAATCTTTGGGTGATGTATTCTTTTCCCAGGGAGGAATTCTTCCCAAAGACCAAATGTTTATTAGGATTTTCTTCCTCTGACACTTCTCTGGCATCTTAACACAATTTTCTACAAGATTGGGACTTTAAAGGTGCTCTTGATGTTGATATTTGGAAGTCTCCCATGTTTTAAAAGATTAATTTTAGTCTTTCAGACAGTACTAGACAAGTAAATATTTCTCATGAAGCTGCTTCTTGCCAATGCTTTTGCAGTACGAGGAAGTAGATGAGTGCAGGCCCTGGACTGAGGCAGACCTCAGCTGCTAATCCTGGCTGCACTGCTTGCTAGTTTCATAAAAATGATAAAGTTATTTAACTTCTCTGAGCTTTCAATTTATCTTCTAAACAATGGGAATAACTGTTGGGTAGCATGAGGAACCAGCAAGGGGTAATGCAATTTAAATACTTTAGCAAAGTTTTAGGCACAAGTTTAGAACCAGAAAATGGCAGCCATCTTATTTTACCTAAAAAAAGTAGTTGGTATCAGCTCCGCCTACATATCTGTCCCTTTCTGGAAATGCTCTCTTCTCTTTCTCTTTTATCTTCATCTTAAATTCACAAACAAGTGCTTCTCTGCAAAAACCTAATTTGGCTAGATTTAGTTTTCTTTCTCTCTCCCTCCTCTCATACTCTCTTTCTCACACACACGCACATTCCACACTCACATTATTTTTGCCAGTTTGGGGGAAATACAGAACTAAAGAAAGCAAAGCAAAAGCAATAGCTGCACAGCAACGTTTTCTCTCATCCTAGAGCAGACTCTCCGCTAATCTCAAAGTTTCCTTGATTTTCATTTGGATTTTATTTTTTCCACAGACACTGTTTGGCTTGCACATTCTTTCAGTCTGTCATTTCTTAATTAAAAAAATTTCAATCTTAACCTCATTTGTAGATTTTTCTTAATTTTTAATTTTAATAATGCAATTAAAAATAATAGCAATTTGAGATTATCTATCTATTTTGGAAGATGTATGTAAAATTTATATTTATTTAATTCTCCACTATATTGGTTACCTGCAATGATCAGAAATTACAGTGTTTTATATACTCCATAAATACATACTTCCAAATACCAAAATTGTTCTAAATTTCAAGTTATTATTCAGTTATTTGTTGAGAAACCTCTCTAAAGCTTAATCCATGCTATCCTGTCCTCTTAAACAAAATGCATTTTCTAAAATTTAAGACCGTCTTTGTGCATACAGTTTTTGGTCATAAAATAATCATTTTAGCAATTGAAGGCCCTTATTGTTTCTTCTGAAGGCAGTAGTCTATCCATTCACTTAAAAAAAAGAAGGAAAAGAAATTCTTTTATTACTTTTGTTTCTGATTCATTTGAGGTCA
Organism: Perodicticus potto; assembly: GCA_963574655.1. Classification (NCBI taxonomy): domain Eukaryota; kingdom Metazoa; phylum Chordata; class Mammalia; order Primates; family Lorisidae; genus Perodicticus; species Perodicticus potto. The sequence goes on along the minus strand of CAUYRH010016998.1, from coordinate 18,675 downwards.
GTGACATGCAAGAGGAGGCTTGCTGAGAGCTTTGGGATAATAAATTTCTTCCTTAAAAAAAGAAACAAAACACAAACAAAACAGTGGAGGTGAGTAGTTTTTCTTTAAAAATATCATGCTGCAGAGTGGTAAATAAGGAACCAGGGTAAAGTATGGCAGATCCTGGCAAGCTACAAGGAAGCAGGGTTGGAATTAACACCTGCCCTAGTTGTATGAAACTAACTCATTGCCTTGATTATTATTGAATTGGGTTTGAATTAGGTTTTCTGTCACTTAACATCAAAGATTTCTATCAGATGTAGGATGAAATGAATGGAATTTATTACATCTATTTTAGCTGCTTGAAAATTTAGTTATTCTCAATCTTCATCATTGTTTAATTTTGGGACAATATTCTGCAAGTGCTGTGCTGCCATATTATATGTGATATTTATTCCCCTTTGAGTTTTATGCACCATGACCCTTTCTGGTATTTTAAATATAAGCTGTCTAGATAAATATTCATCAATAGTCAACATATCAGATCATTTATGAATAATTATAAATGTAATTTAAAGTGGTTATCTAAAATATAACATATTCTAATTACCTTTGATTTTGCCTTCCAATAATAATTCCTAAGGGAGAGGTAAAATAGAGATGTATGTTTATACAATATCCTACGTAATATGTCTGCAATTATCTCCTAAATTCTAATTTTTGTGAAGCTAATGACATGTGAAAACAACATAAATAAGTGAATAAATTTAAATATACTTTGACTGTAAGTGGGCAACAGAAAACATCCGTGAGAAAATGAATATAACAGTGCTTCCACAGGTTGTTTCAATCTGATGTGGTACAACTCCAATTTTAAATATTGCAAGACATGCTATAAAATGTTAATCTCACCCAAAATTAAGCTTACATTTTATCTCAGAACATTAGAAGGTCACTGAGAAAAAGGAATTGGTGCATAAGGCTCTCTGAAATATTTATTTAAAAAAAATGGGTCACTCTTTCTAATAGGTAGGCACTTTTCCCAGTTCTAAGTTCACTGATGTTCAAAATTTTATTTTAAGCACTCAAACTTATGACTTTGATTCTTGTTGAAATATACACGCTCCTTGGGAGGATTGATATACTGTGGTGTGTGAGTAGATATAGTACTTGTTTTAAATGTTTTAGTGATTTTAGTTGATAAAATATAAAAATCATGAAGCATTGTTCCCTTCATAGAAGGAAAGAGTTAAAGAAATAAACTTGCTGGAAATCAAAGTGAACTACTATCTACTCTTTTCTATTTTTGAACAATGGTTATAGGCCTCTGGCAGCCAATGTGTACAAATTTAAAAGGCTGTAAAATTTTGCCCAAGATTGGAAAGATTGCCAATGGAGTGAGAAATTGGAAAAGCCAGTTGGGATTTCTTCATAAAAATACCCATGCACAGGGCGGTGCCTGTGGCTCAGAGGGTAGGGCCCCGGCCCTATGTGCTGAGGGTGGCAGGTTCAGACCCAGCCTGGGCCAAACTGCAACAGAAAATAGCCGGGCATTGTGGTGGCTGCCTGTGGTCCCAGCTACTCAGGAGGCTGAGGCAAGAGAATCACCTGAGTCCAGGAGTTGGAGGTTGCTGTGAACTGTGACTCCACGGTGCTCTACCAGGGGTGATAAAGTGAAGACTCTGTCTCTACAAAAAAAAAAATGCACACACACACAAATTGGAATAATATTTGAGACTTTTAAGAGGAACACCCCTATCTAACTTTTCCATATACTTGGGGATTAGAAGTTTTGACAGATTTCAGTTAAATCATTTACTGGTAGCATCTTAAAAGCCATTTAGATTGAAAATGAGGACCTGAAAGACAGACTGATATTCCACAGGGGGTAGATCCAGTTTACTCCTGGCTCAAGGGAGAAAAGGCCTCTGTTTTCTATGGCCCAGGTATCATTGCTACAGCCTAGATTTCATTGCTTGCTTAGAATAATTGATCTCACAATTTTTCTGTTATTTATAATCTTTTGAAGAAAGGATTTTCTCAAATTTCTTTGCATGCATAGCCATTTCTTTAAATTAAATAGCTAGAAGGGAGATTAATGAATCAAAAACATAAAAATGGATCAACTTCCCTCCAAATAGTGTGTACTAATTTTCTCCCCAGGTGCACTCCTGGGAGCATATTTTTAGGAACTCAGAATTTCACTACTGGTAGCTCAGTAGTTGTTATGAAACTATTACAAACCTTAACAACCAATTGACACATACTTAATCATTATCCTGCTTTTCATTGTGGCAAGTTACTGTTAATCATAAAAGAAGTGTCAGTGACTCTCTCCATAGAAACTTGAGCCAACATGGCGTCTCCCTCAGATATTATTGTGCCTGGGATAATAGAGTATTGGGCTTGCTTCATTGAGCACATCACATTGGAACTGAATGTGCATAGCTCAGCAACACAAGGCGTTAGATGTCATTATTAACAGTTTTGTCAGTTTTACTGCCTAAACATTTTTTAAAGCTTCCTCTCTATTCTCTCTATAGTGTGCATTAAACCTGTCACCTTCTCTCCTGTGCCACTGGAATGGGTCTCAAAGCTCATTCTGAAGGCACTTTTGCTCTCTTACGTCTGATTTTTAATCTGATACTGAAGTGAAATTTTAAAAATGTAACCTGATTAGGTTAACTATCTGCTTAACTTAAACTGTTCAATAAAATTTCATTGCTTTTAAAATAAAGAAAACAATCTTTAGTGCTACCTTTACATCTACATGGGATCTACTGCTGTTGTGGTGTACCTCCATGCTTCCTCTCACTCCTTGTCCATACATGTTTCCTGAATTTCAGGTACACAGAACTTTCGATTTCCCAGAGGTTCTGTCATGGGGAGGTATGGAGGTATGACAGTTAAATTCATGAACTCATCCTGAAAAAGTACTACATACTTCATTGCTGAATATCACTACAGTCACCTTCAAGTACTCCCCTTTGAAAGCTATGCACTGACACCAGCACCATGTCCACTGTTCAAAACAATTTTGTAGCTTTTTCTCAAATGACCATGAGAGCTGTAATATTACCCTTGATGTCTTGGCTGTCATCAAAATGTCTTCCTTTTGATGTTTCCTTTATCTTTGGGTAAAGAAAAAGAATCATTCAGGTCCAAATAAGATGTGTAGGGAGGGTGTCCTAACATGGTTATTTGTTTACTGGCTAAAAACTCCCTCATAGTGCCACGTGAGCTGGTGCATTGTCATGATGCAAGAGTCAAGAGTTATTGGTGAAAGTTTGGGTCATTTTCATCTAACTTTTTTACATAGTCTTTTCAGCACTTCTAACTAGTAGACTTGATTAACTGTTTGTCCAGTTGGTACAAATTTGTAATGAACAATACTCTGATATCTAAAAAGGTTAGCAACATTGTTTTGACTCTTAATTTGGACTGAGGGAAATTTGGGCATGAATAATTGGCTGACTTATGTTGTACACTTTGATGCTTTGTTTCAGGCACAGATTTATGAGGCACATATTGATACCCCCATGTTTTATCATCAGTGATAGCATGTCCTAAAACATTGTCTTGGCAAACTTTGACTCGCCTTTGCTTTTGGTCATTGGTGAGCTCATTCAGGACCATCTTTGCACACACCTTTATCATGCCAAGATTTTCATTTAAGATTTTTCTTGTTTTTCTATTGATGTTTACTTGGTTTACTATGTTTCTTACAGTCAGCTGACAATTTTGACATACAATTCAGTGAACTTTTTCAATGTTTCATTGATTCTGTTTATTTCTGGATGCTCTGACCTTTCTTCATCAGAAAAATCATCTCTCCCCTCAGAAAAATGTTTAATCCATTTTTACTTTTCTGTCTTCTTCATGGCATTATCCTCATAAACTGGACTAACAACTCTCTGATTTCACTTCTGGTGAAATTTAATGTTTAGGAAACAGGAAATTTAATGTTTATTCATTGCTCTGATTCAAGCTCTGGTATTCTTGTGACAGCACACAAAACTCTCAATAACAATAATGAACACTATTCAGCAAGACACTGCCACACATTGAAAAAAATGCAGCTCTGAGACACTGATATACCAAGGTTGTTAAAACTTACTGAATTGTTTGTACAGTGCTGCAACATAAACATATGGTGGCAAGCTCATGAACTTAATTGTCAGACTTTCATTTCAGGATATTTTTTACCTGCAATTTCCTTTTCCTGTGACACCCTTTCTTCTTTTCCTTGCTCTGCCTCATGGTTTATTCCTCACATCCATTAGTTATCAGCCCAAATGTCATTTAAAGTTTTGTTGATTCACAAACTATATCAGATGCTCCAATTTTCATCTTTCATCCTGTCATTTTTTCTGTAACATTCACAGTGGTTTACACTTATATATGTATGTTATTATTTGAATAACTATTTTCTATTAATTCATATAACATCTCAGGGGCCCACAGATAATCTGTAATATACTAGATGTCTAGTACGTATATGTGAAATAGGTGAATAAAATACTTCACAAGATTTGTTCTGATGGAAGGGACAACCAGATGTCATTTAACTAAAAGTTAATAGATGAGTGACTTACAATCAGTAGAAATTTTGCCCCACAGGGCACTTCCGGAAATATTTGGAGATGATTTTGGTTGTCATAGGTAGGAGATGAACCTCCAATCTAGTCAGAAATGGTGCTAAAACACTCACTAGTACACCCAATACTTAAGGTTGAGAAACTACACTATAAAATTCACTATAGAGTGAATTTTATTTGAAAGAGATTTTATCCAGAACTGTTAGAGAAAACATTAGTAAATTTACCTTGGGTGTTAAATTGTTTAGTTTTGATAACTCAGTTTGTATAGTTCCCAGCATGGAGACTTTATAAAAACATGGAGGGGTCATACTGAAATTGTTTTTACAAACAGTATTGTAGACTTAGTGACTAATAAGAATGGATGTTTGTTTTTCAGAAAAGCAAATCAAAGCAAGATGGAAGTACTAGCTGAACCTCATTCCTGATTATATATTACTTAACATTTTGTAGTTTTTAAGAACGTTAAAAAATTTAAGGCATTTATTCACAATATAAAAATAAATGAATTACTTTTTTAAATACCAACCATGTAGAGGAATGCTAAATTACATGGTGACAATCATTTCATTGTGATGTTTCCTCCTTGCCTGCTCATCCTTTGCTAACTATGATTCAGAAGATCGTCAAACTTGCCCTGTCATTAAGCAGTGTTTCCACTGTTTGACCAGAGGTTATAGGCACAGTCCTGAGAATGAAACCTATACTCGAAATAGTGAATGCTAACCATCATTGAGTTTTCTTAGGAGGCAGAGAACTCAAGAATGCCATGTATCAGGGAGTTACATGTAGACAGATAAAGAAAAAAAATATTTAAAAAGACAAAAAGTTTGATAATAGTGGTCTCCTTTTGACATAGAAAGTAGGGGAAATGATACCCTGGTACAGGACAAGATGATCAAGGAAGAATGTAGAGGTGCCACAGAGAAGAGCAGTAAATGTGAGTCCAAAAAGAAAGAAGAGGAGGAGGAGGACTGTATTGAAATGGAGACAGTCATGAGGGTATGGTGTACTCAAGAGAAAAGATTGGTGGGACCTCACCTATGCATGTTGCAAGGGTACATGTCAAATCTATTAAGAATAGAGTATAAATGTCTTAACACAACAATTGAGTAAGTGAGGTGAAGGCTATGTTAACCAGTTTGATATAAGCATTCCAAGTTATATATACAATCAGCACATTGTACCCCATAAATGCATTAATTTACACAATTATGAAAAATGGTTAAGAGTAAAAAAAAAAAAAGAAAAGAAAAGATTGAGAATAGCATCAAGTTGGTGGACTTGATCACCTGCAACACAGAAAGATAGAAAATTTTTTTTAAAAAAAGAGTTGGGGAGAAAGAAGAGAAAAGCATGGTTGACTCTGCTCCTGTTTATTTTGGTAGATTTGGCAGTTGACTCCATGGGTCTACCTTTGCTGTCTCATGAGACTAAGGAAATGAGGTCAGTTCACTGAGCTAGACTCCTTTCTCTAGTAGCTCAATCTTGATCATCTCAAGACTAATTTTCACTTATGTAGAAACTTTGCTGGGCTGAGGTGAGGAATTTAAGGTTATGCTTTATAATATCACATCACCTTTACTTTTTAAGTTTTATCTTCATTACAATAATACATACACATATTATAAAAATCAAAAAGGACAAATTATATAGCAACAAACTGCCTTTGCCAGTAGAGTACCTTCTGTGTCTCTGGATGGTCATCTCAGACATAACTGCTTTCAACACATCAACTCTTTCTCATTGTGCTTAAGTCCATATTTCTGCTTTTATATTTATTTTGCTATTTATTAATTTTTATACTTCATACATTATCTGTTTCTTACTTTGGAAAATAATATTTTTTTTTTTTGGGAAAATAAGCTTTTATTTTTTTTTAAATAAGCTTTTATCTCTAATCTTTTCTCCACCCACTCCCCCCTCCCAATTTCAGTATCGCACTTGCCCCCATAATTATATTATAATTATGATTTTTGGTTAAATCCATAAACAACATGTAATTTATTATGAATGGGTAAATAGTATTTATAACTCTGTCAAGTAGTATGTTATGATTATCATATTTCTTGTATAATTAGTTGGGATTTTTTTGGATTTAATAATAATTTCATTTTTTTACTCATTTAGTTTAATTTGAATCTTCAGCTGAGTAAGTATATGCATATACTAGAAATCTCTGGTAATTTTAATATATTTTCCCTTGGAGAAACCACTTTGGAACTGTCGGAGCTTTTCTTCAGTCTAGGCTTATTTCTCTGTAGGATCAGAGCTCCACCAAATGTTGTTACCTTTCCATAGCTTGCACCATTCTTTTATACTGACTCCCTTCCTGAATCTCATTCTTGGTTCACTCCTCTGATTTGTTGGAACATTTTCTCCAGCAGGTTCCTCAGAGTTGATGCATAAGTATTTTTAGGAATTTATTTATCTGAAAATAATTTTATTATATAGTCATCAGAAATGAATGGTAATTTGACTTAGTGTAGAATTTTATTTTAAATAATTTTTTATTTAGAATTTTCAAGTCTTTATTCCATTGTTCTCTAGCATCCTTTGTTACTCTCAAGAAGTTGTATGATATTAAGATTCATATTCTTTTTAGGTCCTACTGGTTATCTAAGGAGCTTCAAAAGCACAATGATGAGTTATTTTTTGAAATTTTTATTTATTTTGTTTTTGATGAGTCTTTTTTTAAAAATTAATTTTATTGGATATTCAGTGGGCTCTTTTAATTTGGAGACCTCCACACTTTTAATTATGAAAAACATGTTAACTTACAAAACATTCTTTCTGTTTCATTTTCAATGTCATTTATTTTGACATTGAATCTCCTGGATAGATGTTCTAATTCTATTATTTTTGCATCTCTTATCTAGTTTTCTACTGTTTGTGATAATTCTTCTTTATCTTTCAATGCTTTATTAATATCTCTCATTTTTCTATTATAATGTTCTTTCAAAATAATATCTTCTTTTATTTAATTATTCTCAATCATCCCCTTGAGGCTATTGGTTGTCAGTCTTATAATAATTAAATATATTATAACTATTAATTATAAGTTTTTGGTTAAATCCAGTATTATCTCTATATTCTATGAGCTCCTTTTTTAAAATGTTATTTTGTTTTGTCTTTGTTTTTCTAATAGAATATTCCCTTGATTGTCTAGAGGTTGTTGTTTATCCATTCACATAGATGACTAAGGCAACTAAAGCCCCTTCTGTACTCATGTGTAGGGGTGAGTCTTGTTGAGCAGTGGGTCTTCTTGTGTGTTCTGTTTTTCTCTGTGCAGGCCTCCTCAGTATGGCAAAGTGCTAGAAAAGTACAGTCACCACTACCATCTTCTGTGATGAAGGAGGTATAATCCCTGAGGCATCTCTGATGAAGGAGGCATAATCTTTGAGCAGCAAGGCTATGGGATTGAAATTATAACACTTCTCATAGAAGGCATAAAAAGATCTTCCTGTTTTCATTCTTTTGCCAAATCACTTTGTGGCATGAATTTGTTTACTATTTCTTATATGGTTCCTAATTGACTGGCAAATCCCTGTGCTCCAAAGTTATGTTTCTGCTTTCAACTTCTTTCCGAGTCAGTCACCCACATTCGTATCTTCCTTCCAATATTGTTGACCCTCATCTGCTGTCATCTGGTCTCCCATTGTGTTTGTACTTATATATTTAGAGTTTTTTAATCCTTAGTATATCATAGAAATGTTTTTTTCACGAACAAATATAGATCCATGTTTATTCTTACATGTTTAACTAAAATTCAACTTTGATTTTGTTGATTTCAAAATAAAAATATAAATATTTCTGTAATATGTTAAAGCAAAGTAAAATTAAATCACATTCATTTAATTTGTACAGATTTAGTTATGATTGTTTCAGGAAAACAAATAACACGAAACAAAATAAGGGAAAACGAATTTCAATCCTGCAGGTCATTCTGCTCACTCACCAAGCATTGTAGCCATTCCCTACAGCATGGCTTAGGAATCTTACTGACTGAAAAAAAAAGAATTGTTCCCATTCCTGGGAGAAAATCTGCCCACAGTGGATTTACTGAAATATTACAAGGTCCCTTCCTGGGATGTTTCTTGAGATTTATTTTAACTAGGCAAATTTTTGCCTTGATGAGCTAATCTCAGGGTATGAGACAATTTCAGGGCTTAGGAAGACTTATAGAGTCTTAATAATATTTGGGGGTGGTTGTTTATCAACACAGCTAGTAAAATATTATAACTCATTCAGGAAACTTAAGATTTTGTCCTAAGTTAAGAAAGGAAATGAATGGTAAGAAAAAATTTTTGCTTTGTTTTTTAAAATTTTTATATATGTAAAAACTAAATAGCATGTTAACCCAAGGGATATATTAACAAGAAAGATGGATACCTCTCCTAAGATATTTTTACATCCTCCATCTGTTATCTTTATTGCATCTCTGTTTCTCTCTCGGCCTCTATATGTGTGTGTGTATTTCTGCCTGTGTGCTTGTGTTTGTCTCTCTCTTCATATGGACCTCTTTTGGATCCTCACTTAAGCAGGGTCAAGTGTGGGCTGTAACCTTATTGCTGCCCAGTCTGGGGTTTCTTCTCATCAAACACCAGCACATCACTGCTAGAAAGGACCATGGGAGGCATCTCGTGGAGACTCTGTCCTGATGTATGAATTTCTTCTAGAACAATTGTGACTGGGACAACAGTTGGCACAATTCAGCTGGATAGATACCAGTTGTGGTTGTTTCTTCATGGTAGTTAATCCCATTGTTAAAGAATTAAACTATTAGAAAGTGGCTCTTTATTCCAAACTGAATACAGAGCTAATTTCTTTTTTATACTTTCTTACTTGTAATAAAAGCATTTAAGACATTTTCCTCTGAGTATAGGTTTTACTGTAAACCATCATAACAGTAACAGAGTGCTCACATTTAACCGTTATACATCCTACCTTCCACAGACTTGACATATACTTCACACATGTTATTGAAATGTCCAGAGATCAAGAAGATTTGTTTTTAATTAAAAATATGGAATATAAGGAATAAAGTACAACAAGCCTCCATATTGCTTCCTTTTTGAAATAATAAGGACTTTAGTTACAAATGCATCCTTTGTGTGTATGCAGACTTACACAGGTGTGCATGTGTGCATACACAAATAAACTGAAGTTCCTTTTAATTGCCACTTAGGTCCATTTTCCTTTCAAGATGAACATTATCATGACTAGTTTTGTGTATATTTTTCTTGTTTATTTATTTTCATATATTTTAACATGTATATAAATATCCAAAACCAACATATGTATTATTGCTTGTTAAAATTTTAAAGTTATCATAAATCAGTATTATACCTTATATGCAGTTCTGCCTTTTAAAAGTTTACCCATTATGATTTTAAGAGCTATCCAATCTGACCTATATAGAATGAATTCATCCATTTTATCTGTTGTAAAGTGTTCCTCCTATGAATATTCAAAATTTTATGTATTCATTACCCTGATTATGGGCATGTAGGCTGTTTGCAAGTCTTATCCTTAGAAATAGTGTTACAGTAAGCATGTCTAGGGGCACAGAGAGACTCGCCCATGGGCAGCTTCAGTGGAGATAGGGTGATTCCCTGGGATTTACCGTTTTATCATCCTCTCTGTAGCATATGTGTTTTTGTACATACAGGCTCCCTGTATCTTGCACCTGCATTAAAGAAACTTTGTTCCTTTGTTTGTGTTGATTGCCATCTTAAAAACAAAAAACACTGTTACCCATATGACACCACCACAATGTTTTAAAATCTTCCATCATTAATGTCACCTCATCTGTTTTTAATTATGTTTTTAACAGCTTTTCTCCAGTTAATTTGATGTTCTGTCACCTGATGTGGCCTCAGAGTAACAACTTGCTATTGCTCATAGAATGCATTTCACTTGGGTTTATCTGTATTTTGAGTTTGCTGTTATAGTGATGTTTTCTTGTCTGTTGGCATGTCTTTGGTCATTCTTTCATTATAACCATCTGAGTCACTTTATAAGAGTGTCTTTTATTCATACCCATAAATCAATGTTCATTCTAAAACATATTTTTGGAGATGACTATATGGCATCGACATTTGTTGCCTGATGTTTCTGTTAAAAGTTTTATCTTTTTCTTTATAGATTTTATTTTAGTAAAAAAACTCAATTTGAATTGTATCTACTTTAAATTCCAATGATTTATTTAAAGTATTTTTTAACAAATGTTTTTATGTATAGTTCCCTAATAATCAAAATAAGAAAAAAATTGCAATTCTTAACGAGTCTCTCAAAACGATACAGTAAAGTAGGCAACCTCATTTCTTTGTCTCTATTCATTTTCCACTTTGCCAGTATGACCAAGATTTTGTCATACTTTATTACTTGTAATATACATTATACAATCCTTTACAAAAAATAAGTTCTGAGTCTTGTATTTTTTGTATCCTTATTACACTAAGTGTTTGGATTTACTGGTAAATTTAAACAGTTTGTATGACCCTGTTAACCTTTTTATACCTTTTATATTTATTAATTTTTTCATTTGTTCCCTTTCTCAATTTTCTAATGAATATTTCCAAATAGCAGACAGATCTTTGACAATTATATTTTGAGGTATTTAAATACCCATGAATGTATATCATTTGTTTTACAAGTTAAAAACTTGTGTAGCAGTTTCTCACCAGTTGTATTTGGACTGATGTGTGGTGGTGTCTTGCTGAGTGGCATGCATTACTGTTGTTGGCTGTTTTTGTATGCTGTCCCAAGAATATCAGACCTTGAATTAGAGAAATGAACAAACATTTATAGATTTCTTGTTAAGCTTGGCAATAGTGGGAGAGAAATCAAGGATATGTTATTCCAAGTTTATGGGGATAATGCCATGAAGAAAACAGCAGTGAATAAATGGATGAAACCTCTAAAGGGAATATGTCCAAAGGGAGAGAAAATGTCAGTGATGAAGAAAGATCAGGGTGGACAATAATGAGCAGAACTAAAAAAAAAAAAGCAAAAATTCATTGAATTGTATGTCAAAATTGTCGACTGACTATGAGAAGCATAGTAGACCAAGTAAAGATCAATAGAGAAACAATTAGGAAAATCTTAACTGAAAATCTTGGCCACCAACTTCTGGCAGCATCTCACATGGCACTGTCTATGAGGTAGTTTGTAGCCAATAAACAAATAACTATATTGGAACACCATCCCTACTTATCTGATCTTATCTAGCCCCTGGTGACTTTTTCTCTTGCTCAAAGATAAAGGAAATTTTGAAAGGAAAACATTTTGATGACATTCAGGATATCAAAAGGACTATAAACATACTTTTGATGGACATTCCAGAAATTGCTTTGAAGTGACTTCTTACTCTGTGGACATGCAGTGCAATCTTTAAGTGCAGTGTGACCCTGCCCAGGGCTCAGCACATGGTGAATATCAAAGTGCAGCTCATGGGGGACACCCCTGCTCCTGAAGCTCAGTCTCAATATACACAAGGGAGATGGCCAGACATTAGGGACCTCCACTGTGATGTGACGGGAAGTGCACAACATTGCCTATGAAATGTCCTTGCCAAAAGAATTAAAATTTAACTGGAAAATTCTCTAGATCTATCACTATTTTATAGGAAGTACAGGGTAAAGAGGAGCGTGTTTAAACTCCATGGGGATGCAATTAGTGAAATCCAGAATATAGTGAAGTCTACAGGACCAATAAGTTGGTCAACAGCTAAGTGATAAGAAAGAAAAAAGGGGGAGGGAGAGAATAGTTACAAATTAAGAAAAATTTATGTTTCTATATGTAAATGTACAAATTTATATATATATATATAAATATACAAATTAAGAGAAATTTATATCAACCATGTGCAATGCTAGACTTAGCTTGAGCCAGATAAACCACTTGTAAAAAGACATTTAAGAGATAACTTTTAAAACATAAAGTAAAAGCAAAATATTGTTAATTTTTCCCATCCATGATTTAAAAAAAAGATTATTGAAGAAATTTGAACACTGTGTATATTTGATGATATTAAGCAATTGTTATGTTTTTGGTATGATAATGATAGTAAGGTTAAAGAAAGATCTTATCTCTTGGAAGTATCTCTTAAAGATATAAATGTTTATGGATGAAATGTTATGACACCTTCAATTTGATTTATAATAGCCTGGCTTGCAGTGGGGGATAAGTCATGTGTGTGGGGAAAACTTGTGAGGCTGTGAAGGAAGAGATGAGCCAACATTAGGTAGATGTTACTAACTAAAGAGCTGATGATGGCTTGGTGGAGGGCTCATTACACTGTTCTCTCTACTTTACAAATAAGTGAACATTTCCATAACCAAAAGTGTTCTCAGAAACAACAGCATTACAAAAACCCAAAGTGCTTGGAAGGGTGGAGTAGGTGCTGGCATCTGTGAGTAGATTACTAAGGAGAGCACTTCAAAGGTGGCTGCAGAGGTATTCAGCTGGGAGGTAGGGACATGGCACTCTTTTTAGGATGAATTTGCAGACTTAATTGTCAGACTTCATATATACAAATATTGATTTTTTGTTATAAAAATCTGTCAAGGTACAATTATTTTCCAATTACGTTTCACATTTCTTTGTTTTACCATTAGAGAAATGAGGAGAATTCTGTGAACATACTGATTTTCTTTCTTTGTAAGTATGTTTTTAAGGTACATATAAATAAGAATTTTTATCTGAAGATTTCAAAACTTCTAGGCTATGTTTGGTTGTTGCCATTTTTTTAAGGTTAAATTCAATGAAATTGATATTTAATAGACCAAACTGTTGAATACAATAATTTTGTATGGTTCTCCTGATACATGGCACAAATTTTTGGTGTAGATATAGATCTTTATTTCATCCCCAGAAAGTTCTAGGAAGTTTTCACTTATAGTATCTTTGAATATTGTTTCTTTTAGTAATTTGTCAACTGGATTTATCATCTTTCTATGATAAAAATCCTCCGCTATTTGACTGCTGTCTTTTTGAATTTCATTCTTGTCTTCTACATTTAAAAAAAAAAGTATCATTTAAAGCATATCCAAATTTTAGTTTCAATTAATTTCCTTGTCTTTTTTTTTAACTTTTATAGCATCATTTCTATTGTAATTTTTAGTCTTGTTATCACTTATTTCTATAGAGTGTATATTTTGGTTAACCTCTAGAGTACAATTTAGTTGTTATCTAAAATTTATTGATATTTCCTAGGTAATTTACTTTTCAAAAACATATTCTTATTTTATTTTTATTATATAAATTTTTAAACTAAAATATTTGACTTTCTCTTGTTCTGCCTTTATTTGTTTGTAAAATGGATAAGTCTTTCTTGGTTGACTTTTACTCAAGCATAGGAGATTATTTTTCTGTTCACTGGAGGGTGAGAAGAATTTACAATCCTTATTCTCTTCTATCTTAGGCTGTCTACCTGGATAATTCAAGCTTATATATCCAATTTTCCTGCATATCAAAGTTTTAAAAACAATTATTATTGACATTACTTTTTTAATTTTTTAATTTTAATTTTAATTTTTTTATTAAATCATAAACACGTAGATCATGTATGCATTAATACATTTATGGGGTACAATGTGCTGATTTCATATAGAATTAGGAATGCTTACATCACACTGGTTAATATATACCTCATCTCGTTTACTTAATTATTGTGTTAAGACATTTATACTCTATACTAATAGATCCAACATGTACCCTTGTATTATGCATCATAAGTGTGATCCCACCATTGACATTACTTTTACTGACAAATCATAATTTTACACCTTTGCAGGGTACAAAGTGATGTTTTGATATATATGTACATGTGGCATTATAAAATCAAGGTAATTAACCCATCTTTCACCTCTCCTATCATTTTTTATGGTGAGACATTTGAAATTTACTTTTTAAGTTATTTTGAAATATAGAACACATTATTATTGATTATAATTGTTGTAACCATCGTTCTACTATTTACTTCTTGAGTTCAGCTTTTGTTCTGGTGTCCTTTCCTGACTTTAGGTAATGACAGCTGATACCCAATGAGTTTTGAAGTATTCCCTCGACTTTTATTTTTTCAGGTAGAGTTTGAGAGGTATTAGTTTGTAAAAAAAAAAAATGTTTGGTAGAATTCAGCAGTGAAGCTGTCTCATTCTGAGCTTTTCTTTGGTGAACAACATTTTATCGTTCATTCAATGGAACAGGCTCTAGGCCACAAAAAAAATAATAACAAATTTGAAAAGATTGAATCATATTAGCTATCTTTTCAGATCACAATGGCATAAAACTAGAAATCTAAAAATCAATAACAGGAATGATCTTACAAAATACACAAATATTTGAAAATTAAACAATGTGCCCTTAATGACCAAGGGGGTAACAGAAAAAATTAAAGAGTATTTTGAGAGAAACAAAAATAGAAACAAAACTTATGAGGTGCAGCAAAATCAGTCCTAGAGGAAAATTTATACCAATAAATGCCTACATCAAAAAAAGAAAAAATCATCACAAATGAAGAATGTAACATTTTTACCTTAAGAAACTAGAAAAAAAAAAGAACCCTCAGTAGATAGAGTTTTAAGAGCAGAGAATTAAGCAAGGCCAAGTTTTAACACGGGAAGTTGCTTCTTTGCAAATCTGTCTCAGTGCATGGTAAAAATTATATGCCACGGGTAAAATTTTTCCCGGCAGGTGTTTCATCTGACCTAAGTGTTACTCTGGCACTTGATGACTCATCCCCATTTCCTGCCTGATGCTACTTCTCATTGAGTAGAAAAAGTGTCCTTCCTCCTTAGAGGAAGACCCCTTCATATTTCAGCGCAGCAAGTTTTAACCCAGTGTTCCAGGTAAATATGTTAGAAACTAGGTTAGGAAATATTCCACTGCCTTCAGACTTACCTCTGAGTGTTCCCTGCACTTGGACTCCCAGCATTGGGCAGAGCTGCCACAAACTCTATGGACCTAGGGAAAACTACTGGTTAGCTGGTCCTCTCTCTCTCTTTGCCTTTCCTTGAACTCAGCTTTAATATATGGTATTGGTTAGGGTAAATGACTTCTTTTAACTCTTCAACTCTTTTTTGAAACACCATACTGCTTTCTCTAAAACAAGTGGAGTATGATATGGCATGTGGCTATTTCCTTCATTCTGTCCCAGTTGCACTCTGTATGGCAAGATTCCCTAAAACACAGGGGGTGAGTTTGTGTTCTGGTGTCAGAACTCAGTTTCTTAATGTTCTTTTATCCTTTATTGGGTGTGGAAACATGGTGGTTGGCAGGATGGCAGAAGGTAGTGAATATTAATTCCTCTGTCATGTTGTTCCTGGAAGTAGCCTTCTAATTCTTTTGAATTGGATATTCTGTCTCTGGAGGGTGAATGATAGCAGTCCTGAGAATTTGTATTGGAAACTATTTACTGGAAAATGGGAATTATGGTGATGTAACAGATGAGACTGCCTCAATTGTGACACATAGAGATAGCTTTTTGGAAACTGAGATTTTATTATGAAATAATAATTAAATCACTGTTGGATGCACTTTTTCCAGTCCATGAAATAACCATAAAATACGTCAACTTTTTCCAGGAAGTCATCATGAAATCCACACAAATTTTCCATCAAAAATGGACTACTGTTGAGATTGGCGGTAGGGTTGCTAGAGGCACTATATGTGTGCTACTCTAATTAAACGTGTTTGTTTGTTTTTTTTGTCAGAAGAAAAAAAGAACTTTTATTATTTTTTCAGAATGAATTTCATGACTGTGTGGCCTGGGCATAAAAGGTTTGCTAGAGATGAAATGAGAGATACAGTCCTGTAGGGTCTTATTACACTTTTAGTTCAAATCTTATGACGATAAGTAAAAAGACCTTTAATAAAATTTCATTTATAGGAAAGAGCCTGCCTTATGTACTTTTAATCCAACATGACTTGTCTGTTTTTACTTCCCCCACACAATCTGTCTTATCTGACATGGACTTCCCATACACAAAAGCTACTATGGCTGTGGCAGGTATGATTGCACTGTCCGTAGTGTACCAACAGACTTGTAAAGCTAAGAAAGGCATGAAGTCAGTGGCCTAAGCAATCACGCCAAGAAACCACATGTCAATCCTTTCATTCATCATTAAATTCGTCCCAAACTACTTTAACCTCAAACTATTTCAGTCTTCAGTGTTAGAGATTATCCAGGAACCATTTATGTTTAATATTTTAAAAGCTCTTTATATTTAAGTTTTTTTAGGAAAAAAAATGCATCTTAAATGAGTGGTAGGAACCTGTATGTGTTAATAAAAGTATCCAGTAATTTCAATTTGTTCACAGTTAAAAAAAAATCTGTATATGAGTACAATGCATATGTATTCAACATCAAGGGAGAAATATTTACTAGAGAAAATATTCACTTCATATTTCTAAGTGAAAATAAACATACTCAAAAAATTTATGTAGAGTATTTATTTATAAATCTGTTTTTACACATTCCTATACGTGGATTGATAAAATTTGGGCAAATAGGTACCAACAAGTTAACAATGCTTTTCTCAGGGAGGTGAAATTATGAGTGACTTTTATATCTTTATTCTTTTTGTTTATTTTTATTTCTATTTTTCTATAATAAACATGTATTATCTATGTCCCAAATGTAAAAGGACTAGAAAATTATATATAATACACATATTTTAAAGCCTTTCTAATTCAACTGTACTTGCTGTTAGCAATTTTACATCATTTGGCTTGGCTCACTGAACTTCTCAAGTGATACCAGGCTGTTTATATTAGAGAATACTACAAATTGGATAACCAAAAATCTCCTAGAGAGAGCTCATAAAATGACATGGTTGGATGGAAACCTGAACAGATGGGCTAACTCTACCATGTGCTGTATTAACCCTGCTGTTCTCAGACTTGTGGCCAATAACACATTGAAAAAGTACAAATCTAAAAATAAGTTGGCCAAATCGAAGATGTTTAAGCATTTTAATGTACAAGTTGGGACTTGGTAGACAAGCCCTTGTTGAAATGTTTCACTCTTATTGAGACTATTTCTTTATGACTATGTTTTCATAGTTTTATACTGGAGCTTCAGAGGAATTCTGAAAAGATGAGCTGTAACGGGGGATGAGGGAACAGTGGCCCAGCATGTTCCCAGGCAGCTTGAGAGGTGTCAGTATATTACATTGAAAATAGTCTAAGTGGTATCTCATCATGTATATGATGATGATAAGCAAAGGGAGAGTGGACTTGTAATTGGCTAAATAAAAAGAATAGCACTGTTTTCTAATTTTCTGAATATTACAGTCACTAGTTGGAAAACAGTGCCAAAAATACATACATAATACTATGGGAAAAAACATATCTGTTATCTGTAGAGAGGCCAGAGCCTAGTCCTGAGTTACCTATCTGAATTACATATGGAAAAAATGATTTAAAAATATTCATTGTCAACCTTTGAAATAAAACTGTAAGAATAAATTCTTACATAAACTGGATTCAATTTTGACCAAAGTGCATTACTTAAACATAATTTTTAATTTAACTTGTTAATATGATGTTTAAGATATTGTATCCTCATTTATAAGTGAAATATGTTTGTAATTTCTCTTTATAACAATATATTTTCTCTGATTTTAATATCAGGTGTATCCTGATTAAGTAGAATGACTTTGAATTATTTCTTCTTTTCTATTGTCTATAAGATTTGGCATTATCTGTTTTTTGAAATTATCTTTTACTTTTATTTATAAATATTAGTTGAGACTAATATTTATTGAGACTTTGGAAAAAAATTAAGTTAACTGATGACTCCGTACTGAGCCTCAGAGTTAAAGCATTCTATAATAGACATACTCTTATTTGACAATGTGAATGTTACTTTCTCTGCATTATTATTAATATTGCAATGCAGTAATCGTCTGATTTCTTTTCTGAATGTATTTATCTTCTTTCATTCTTTTTGAGGTTTTTGTTTCTAGTCCTTATCTTAAGCACTGTTATTGTTATTAAATTTTAAGCCTTTTTAATTCTGTGAAGGCAAAAAGTGGAAACCTAATAAACACATATATATGTAATAATAAAAAAATTAAAAAACTGTAAGAAT
>CAUYRH010016997.1:0-21098 GCA_963574655.1 Perodicticus potto | reverse complement strand
GTTATTAATTCTCTTCAGTATATACCTAGGAGTGTCATATGGTAACTATGTTTATTTTGAAGAAAATGCAAGTCTGTTTTCAAAGTGGCTGCACCACCATTTTATATTCCCCACAGCAGTGTATGAGGATTCCAAGTTCTCCATATCCTCCCTGCCACTTTTTATTTTCTGTCATTTTGATTATAGCCATCCTAGTATTTATGAAGCAGTGAAGTTTAGATTTGCATTTCCAGGGCCAAGTGTGGTGGCTCCCGCCTATAATCCTAGCACTTTGGGAGGCCAAGGGGGGTGGATTACTTGAGCTCAGGAGGTCGAGACCCATCTCTACTAAAAATAGAAAAACTAGCTGGTCATTGTGGTAGGTGCCTGTAGTCCCAACTACTCGGGAGACTGAGGCAAAGTCCAGGAGTCTGAGGTTGCTGTGAGCTATGATGCCAAGGCATTCTACCCAGGGCAACAGAGTGAGACACTATCTCCAAAAAAAAAAAAGTTTCCCAAGAGCTGGAAAAATTCACTGTTTCTTTAAATGTTTACTTCCACATTTCTAAATACTGTGCTTACACTACTATATCTGATTTTTTCTGTTCATTTAATGACTTCCTACTAGATCTAATGTGTAAAAGTGGGTCCCTTGGTGATTTGTTCCAAGGTGGGAAAACTGGCCTTGGTCAGAGGAATGCTACAGCCAGTCCAGGGGCTACACTTTGCATGTGGACTTTGGAGCCAATAGGTCCAGATCCTAGCTTTGTAACTTGCTGGCAGTAAGACCCTGTACAAATAGATTGACCTCTCTGTGCTGCAACTTCCCTGTCTATAAAATGGGAATAATAATAATAAGACCACTTTAGAGGGCTGTTGTGAGAATTGAACGAGCCGGCAGGCTGCGGGCAGATTATGTGAAGATTGTTTTGCTTACCTGTGGTGTCTGATATCATGAAAATTATGCATGGACTTTTTCTTTTTTTGCTCATCGGCTTTCCTTAGTGTTTGTGCATTTAATGTCTGAACCAAGATGATACTTCTTAGAAGAAAACATGGCAGAGAAGAAGAAAGGCTGACCACTCTTGATTGTACAGTGCTTAGAATGTAGAGGTTCTAAAAGTTCAATATGTGTTAGTTATTATTATTTTTTTTTTTTGAGACAGAGTCTCAAGCTGTCGCCCTGAGTAGAGTGCTATGGCATCACAGCTCACAGCAACCTCAAACACTGGGCTATGTTTTGGTTGTGGTTCTCATTGTTGTTTGGCAGGCCTGGGCTGGATTTGAACCCACCGGCTCCAGTGTATGTGGCTGGTGCCCTAGCTGTTGAACTACAGGTGCCGAGCCAAGTTATTATTATTGTTATTTATTTTTATTTATTGTTTATTTTTTTGTAGCGACAGAGTCTCACTTTATTGCCCTCGGCTATTTTTCTGTTTTGCAGGTCGGCTGAGGCCGGGTTTGAACCCTCCACCTTCGGTATATGGGGCCGGTGTCCTACTCGATGAGCCACAATAATATTATTAGTAGTATACCCTTAGGCGGTGCCTGTGGCTCAGTGGGTAGGGAGCCAGCCCCATATACCAAGGGTGGCAGGTTCAAACCCCGCCCCAGCCAACTAAAACAACAGCAAAAAAAAAAGCTGGGCGTTGTGGCAGGCGCCTATAGTCCCAGCTACTCAGGAGGCTGAGGCAAGAGAATCTCTTAAGCCCAAGAGTTGGAGGTTGCTGTGAGCTGTGCAGCCATGCCACACTCTTCTGATGGCAACAAAGTAAGACTCTGTCTCAAAAAAAAAAAAAAAAAGCCCTCACAAATATATAGCGTTCTCTTCATCACTCTTCCTTAATTAGTTACATTTAGTTATTTTTTGTTCAGACACATCAAGTAAACCTAACAGCTTTGTCTTCTTGGAGGCATGTTTTCCTGCAATCCTTCACTCACTCACTCTAGTCTGGACTGGTTACTTTGTAAGCCTACTGCAGGATTGGAAAGCAGAGACTCAAAAGCTGGTAACACTCTGTGTACAAAGTACTTATTTATGGACTAGTGGACCTTTTAAGAGGATGGCAAGCTAGCTGGGTCATTTCCTTGCAAGACTCCGTACTTTATTTCTTTTTTAATTTATTTATTTGGTTTGTTTGTTTGTTTTTTTGAGACAAAGTATCACTATGTCACCCTCAGTAGAGTGCAGTGCTTTCACAGCTCACAGCAACCTCAAGTTCTTGGGCTTAAGGGATTCTCTAGCCTCAGCCTCCCAAGTAGCTGGGACTACAGGTGCCTGCCACAACACCCAGCTATTTTTGTTGTTGTTGTTGTTGTTGTTGTTGTTGTCATTGTTGTTTAGCTGGCTTGGGCTGGGTTTAAACCCACCAGCCCCAGTACATGTGGCTGGTGCCGTAACCACTGAGCTATGGGTGCCAAGCCAATTATCTTTTTATGTTGTGTTTTTTTTTTTTTTGGTAGTTTTTGGCTGGGGGCAGGTTTGAACTCGCCACCCCCAGTATATGGGGCTGGTGCCCTACTCCTTGAGCCACAGGTACCGCCCCTATTCATTTATTTATTTATTTATTTATTTATCTTGAGACAGTCTCACTCTATCACTCTGGGTAGAGTGCTGCGGTGTCATAGATCACAGCAACCTCAAACTGTTGTGGCTCAAGTGATCCTCCTGCCCCAACTTCCCCACAGGCACTCGCCACAACACCCAGCTATTTTTTTTTTTTCCTAGAGACAGGGTCTCACTCTTCCTTAGGCTGGTCTTAATTCGTGAGCTCAAGTGATCCACCTGCCTCAGCCTCCCAGAGTGCTAGGATTACAGTCATGAGCCATTGTGCCTGACCATATGATTATCTTGAAGTCTTTGGGGGGCCTTGGCAGAAAAGAATCTTCTAGTCTATATAGAGGATAGAAGGTTAGCTGCAGGGTTCTGGAAGATGTGGAAAGAAGAGGATGGAGGTGTCACCATTCACTGTGGAGACTTTCACTTAATCCTCCTGTTTCTAATGTAGCACTCTTGTCTGTATCTGTACCTGATGTCTCCCTATCCAGAGTCTCTCCAGTTACACCCTCCAAAGGGGAAACTCTGCTGCGCCTGGTACGGGGCAGTGACCTGGATGCAGAGAGTAGAAGAGGCTTCAGAAGACCCAACTGCCAGGCAAACATACTTTCAACTAGGGCTTTCATTCATCCCAATTTAAGAGACATGGTCATCACGTCTGGATTTTTCTCTGTCTGTGACACATTCAGCTTGCATCTGAGCTTCTTAGGTTTAATAAGTCAGTTTGTCATCTAGAGTAGGACACTGTTAAGTGTGACAGAGAATGCTATTAATAATTATACCAGGGCATTAGGAATAAAATGTAGTATCTTATGCCAATCAGGACTATGACTCTAGAACTCGTCCAACTGCTTTTTTTTTTTTTTTTTGTAGAGACAGAGTCTCACTTTATTGCCCTCGGTAGAGAGCTGTGGCATCACACAGCTCACAGCAACCTCCAACTCCTGGGCTTAGGCAATTCTCTTTCCTCAGCCTCCCGAGTAGTAGGGACTACAGTTGCCTGCCACAATGCCCAGCTATTTTTTTGTTGCAATTTGGCTGGGGCCGGGCTTGAATCCGCCACCTTTGGTATACAGGGCCAGCGCCCTACCCACTGAACCACAGGCACCACCCCCCAACTGCCTTTTTAAATTTTTTTTTTTTTTTTGAAACAGAGTCTTACTCTGTCACCCGAGGTAGAGTGCCCAGGTGCTGATGCCACCTCGTCCTGCCCATCCAACTGCTTTCTAGCATCAAAGCTTTTGTTGCTATTGCCATTTGTTCTTTTTGTTCGGGTAACATAATGCCACTTTTTTATCCCTTTACTATCATTTTAGCGAGGTCTCAGTGTGTGCTTATGTTTAACCCACCAACTTTTGGGAGGCAGCATCCATTGTTCCCTCCTCATTGGTCAAGAAAGTAGATATGAAGGGCACATGTGACTATAGTTAAGAGCTCTTTTGGTTTTAAAGTAACAGAATCCTGGTCTAAACTAACTTAAGCAAAGGGAACGTTTTAGCCTGCTGCATCCAAAGAAGGACTGAACAACCATGTTATGGGAAAAGCAGAGATGGGGCTGAGGGATCAGTGACTCTTAGAATCACAAACTTAAATATTCTGTTTTTTTATTTCTGCTTTTCTGGGAATTCAGTTTTTGTTGTTGTTTTTTTTTTTTTGTGACAGCGCCTCAAGCTGTCACCCTGGATAGAGTGCTGTGGCATCACAGCTCACAGCAACCTCCAATTCCTGGGCTCAAGCGAGTCTCCTGCCTCCGCCCCCCAAGTAGCTGGGACTACAGGCGCCCGCCACAATGCCTGGCCATTTTTTTTTTTTTTTTTGGCAGCCATCATTGTTGTTTGGTGGGCCCGGGTTGGATTCGAACCCGCCAGCTCAGGTGTACGTGGCTGGCGCCTTAGCCCGTTGAGCCACAGGCACCAGCCGGAATTCAGTTTTATTTGCCTGTCCTAGAGTCTAGGACAGCAACATAACTACTGTCAGTGACTCTGTGTTACATCTTATATCCAACACTCAAAGATTTCCTGAGTGGCCTCAAATGCAAAAATTGTAGGGAAGAGACTATATGGACTAGCTAAGATCACACATCCATCTCCAGATCTCCAGGCCATCTCCTTGGCTGAGCCAGGTGGGGCGTGTGGGCTTGCAGGTTTGTGGAAAATCATGTTCTGCCTCCACCATATCGATTTGTGGAAGGTCGGGCTGGGGATGGTGCCTGGAACTAGGAGATAACCCCATTGACTTCCTCAACAGTAACAGCCAAATCTGTATAATGTTAGTGATGGATCTGAGAAGCAAAGCTAAAAAGATGAGGACTCACTGCCTTACTGGGATTGCTAAACTATAAATGTTCAACCTTTTCTAGTGATAACATAAGTGACAGTTTGGAAGCCCTAACATTTAAAACTGCTCCCTTTCTGCCTTGTCTGCGTAATCATTACACAGATCTACATATGTTAGAATTGGTTTGTCTTCCTCTTCTGCATCAGATTTAGGATATTTTATTTTCTGTAGGATAGCTTTCTCCTTACCCTTCTTATTCTGATCTAAAATGACTGAGCAGGGTGGTGCCTGTGGCTCATTGAGTAGGGCACCGGCCCCATATACTGAAGGTGGCAGGTTCAAACCCGGCCTCAACCCAACTGCAAAACAGAAAAATAGCCGGGCATTATGGCAGGTGCCTGTAGTCCCAGCTACTCGGGAGGCTGAGGCAAGAGAATCACCTAAGCCCAGGAGTTGGAGGTTGCTGTGAGCTGTGTGACACAACAGCACTCTACCCGGGTCAATAAAGTGAGACTCTGTCTCTACAAAAAAAAATAAAAATAAAAATAAATAAAATGACTGAGCAAATTCTCTCAATAAATATTCAAAGTCACAGAATTGTAGGATGTTAGGCCTGGAAGAGGCCTTGGAGACTATTTAATTTGTATTTAACAAAAAATTTCCCTTGGCATACTAACTTCATGAGTTGCTCCTTTGAAATAGGTCAAATGAGGTTGGAAAATGCTGCATAAAACCATACACTCCCCTCTTGGAGATTCAGTGCATGTTAGCCTATTAAGGATTCTGACAAGGCCTGTGGCAATTTCCTAAGTTGATTTACCAACGAACCTTTTTGTCATCATAAGCATGCCACGTAATAATGTTCCATGGAATATACTTTGGGAAATAACCAGTTGTCTCATTTTATGAATGGAGAAACTAAAGCTCATGAAAAAATTGTGGTGATAATATTCCAAAGCTAATTCCAGGAAGAATTAGCACTCATTTCTTGTTATTACTGGTAACTTACATTGGGCAAGGGCTAATGAAAGATAGCATCTTCTCTCTCCTTCTTCTTATTTAATATACTCATTCATCTTGTTCATTTGGGAAAAGGTTTGTCTTATTCTTTAGAGTATTTTAGGTAACATCATTAAGCTGGAGCACAAAGTAAGCACCAAGATTCAGAAAGTCTCCTCTGTCAGCCTCCCTTCTCTACAGGAGGCCCAATGTATTTTTATTATAACAAATTATTCTAACATTTTGTAGTGTTTCCTTTATTCTCCTGAAATAAAATTTATAGCTTCTTAACCTACATTCGTTTTTTAAAATCAATATAATGTCCCAAACATAATATAAAGAAGAAATGATAGTAGTTTATAATAAAATACTACATATTTCAATGTATAACTACCTAGGCCACCTGTAAGACATAATGAACTATTCATTTGCTCTTACATATAAAACCACTATGAGTGTCACAGCTACAGATACAAATTGATTCAGACATCTAATAGTGACAATGCAGAGATACCATGAGTGATACCAAATAGCTTAATTTTCCAAAATGGTAAGCCTTTTGAAAATTCCAAACATTCAGTCTCTCTCTCTCTCATAATTTATATTGTATCTGCTCTCCTGAAAAATAAAGTGTAAGTTAAAACCACACTTTTTAAATAAAATACTTTTATTTGGCATTTACTATATGATAGCACTTATACTTGAGTGCTTCAAATGAATTAATTTATTTAATCCTAATAATCCCACTTAGTTATAATATCTCTATTTTTCTTTTTCTTGTTTTTTTTTGAGACAGAGTCTCAAGCTGTCACCCTGGGTAGAGTGCCGTGGCGTCATAGCTTACAGCAACCTCCAACTCTTAGGCTCAAGAGATCCTCTTACCTCAAGTTTTCTATTTTTTACTAGAGACAGGGTCTCACTTTTTGCCCAGGCTGGGCTCGAATTTGTAAGCTTAAGAAGTGCACCTACCTTGGCCTCCCAGAGTGCTAGGATTACAGGCGTGAGCCACCACCCCTAGCCCCAATGTCCCTATTTTGAACATGAGGAAACTAGGACAAACAAGATCAGTAACTTGTCCAACAACTATTAAGTGGCAAATGAACCCAGGCAGCAGGCCTCCAGAACTCATACTCACATCTTCTTTATATATACATATGTATACAATGTTTATTTTTCAATTAAAAAAATTAAGTAAAACTGAAAAAAGTAGTGAAAAGCAACATCTTTTTGGTTTTCCTATTTCCGTTCTGTCCCTGCTACAGTAATTTCAGAACCTTCAAATTTCTCCCTCCCTGGTTCAGGGAGCCCCCAAGGCATGTCCCTCATGCCTTCTGAAATGGTGACTATAAAGGGGTGTTTGCTTTTGCTACTATGTAGTCCTCAGCTGGTTACTTTCTCTCCTGCTTTGTGAATCTATGAAGATGTCTCTGTTTCTCTCAGCTTCAGTGATGCCACAGTTTCTATATAACCCACCAATGGTACCCCAGAGAAACACAACCAAGATGATAGATAGATAGATAGACAGACAGACTGACTGACTATGAGGGATTGGCTCATCTTGTTTCTGGATGAAGAGAGTCTGGCCTCCTATCACTGTCAGCCAGTATGTAGAGATGGGGATCGATCACCAAACTTTATCAGAAGGCCAGGGATTTTGGAGAACAGTGAGAGTAGCCTCTCCAAGGTTGTTCTGTTCTTCTATTTTTAAAATCACAGTTTTATAAATAAGGATTTAAAGTAAAGACCACATTAACTTTTATTTTAAATAATAATCAGTATAGGCTCAGCGCCTATGGCTCAAATGGCTAAGGCGTCAGCCACATACCCCTGAGCTGGTGAGTTCGAATCCAGCCAGGCCCACCAAACAACAATGACGACTGCAACCAAAAAATAGCCAGCCATCATTATTGTTTGGCAGGCCCGGCTGGATTCGAACTCACCAGCAATGACGGCTGCAACCAAAAAAATAGCCTGGGGCAGTGCCTGTGGCTCAGTGAGTAGTGCGCCAGCCCCATATACCA
Organism: Perodicticus potto; assembly: GCA_963574655.1. Classification (NCBI taxonomy): domain Eukaryota; kingdom Metazoa; phylum Chordata; class Mammalia; order Primates; family Lorisidae; genus Perodicticus; species Perodicticus potto. Next base: position 13,265 of record CAUYRH010016997.1, on the reverse strand, counting down.
ACGGTGGCGGGTTCAAACCTGGCCCTGGCCGAACTGCAACAAAAAAATAGCCAGGCATTGTGGCGGGCACCTATGGTCCCATTTACTCAGGAGGCTGATACAAGAGAATGGCCTAAGCCCAGGAGCTAGAGGTTGCTGTGAGCCATGAAGCCATGGCACTCTACCAAGGGCGACAAAGTGAGACTGTCTCTAAAAAAAAAAAAAAACACTCAAAAAAAAAAAAAATAGCAGGGCATTGTGGCAGGCACCTGTAGTCCCAGCTATTCAGGAGGCAGAGGCAGGAGAATCCCTTGAGCCCAGGAGTTGGAGGTTGCTATGAGCGGTGATGCCACGGGACTCTACCCAGGGCAACAGTTTGAGGCTCTGTCTCAAAAAGAAAATAATAATAATAATAATTATTATTATTATTATAATTAGTATAATTTAGTGATTTTTTTTTTTTTTTTTTTTTTTTTTACCAAATGTTGCATGCCTTTATTTATTGCAGTTTTTGGCCAAGGCCAGGTCTGAACCTGCCACCTCTGGTATATTGGTATATGGGGCTGGCACCCTACTCCTTAAGCCACCGGCATCGCCCCTAAGTTAGTGACCTCTTATAACATTCCAATTTAAAAGTTTATCTCCTAAATAAATTCCCCTAAACTACTCAAAATAGACATCTTTAGGGTGGAAATTAAATTTACAGAATAATGAAATGAGAAATAAGAGGTAAAGGTCACTTAAAATCTAAACCAGCCAAACCAACTGTGTCATGTTAGCCCTAGCCTGACCTACTCATCTTATTTTCACCACATACACTCTCAATGTGATCGCAGAAGCTGAGCAGTCCCACAATCTGTCATGTGTAAGCTGGAGGCCCAGGAAAGCCAGAGGTGTAGCTGCAGTCTGAACCTGAAGGCCTGAGAACCAGGAGTGCCAGTGTTGGGGATGGAGGGCAGGAGAAGATGGATGTCCCAGACGTAAGGAGAGAGGCTATACTGACATCTATGTCCCTTTAACCTGGAGGACCCAACCTGAATCACCTGGGCATTCCCTACACAAATCATGGCTAACAGAAGGCTGCTTCAGATCCTGGAAACCATGACATCCAAAAGGAAAACAGGCCAGACTGCATCCTAATGGGCTATTTACTGTCTACTTAGGAGAATGGCAAAACAGTGACAGGAGCGTTTGGAGGCTAAACTTGGACCAGGTGCCCTGACCTCCTAGGACCTGCTAACGTGAACTCTTCAGAGAGCAGAGGCAGGAAACCACCTTGGCTTCTTTTTCTTTGCCTTCCTTCATTTTCCTCTATCTCTTGCCAGAAGCATAGTCCAACCACAGACTACACCATCCAGAAACTTCCCATAATGTACACAGAACTGAAAAAGGCAGGGAGCAGGAAAAAACTGAAGGAGATGAGTCACTTTCATGGCTGCCATGGTGGGGAGTGAGTCTTGGGACTTTTCCTCCTGCCATACAGCCTGATTCAGGAATTTTTTCTTCCTCTGAGAGTAATGGTGCTAATAATCAGATGGGCCTCTGGGTTGCAAAACCCATTTAGCTTTGCTCCTTCATCTGAAAGGGAGGGGTTCTGACTAAGTGTACTCTGCTTGGAGTGACATGAGATGACAGTCTGGATTGATGCTCTGGGGTCTGTTCCAGCCCATTGCTCATCACCCCATGGTCTGTTTGCTCATAGCAAATCTTTGCCAAATAGGTTCCAGGTCCTCTGAGGTTTGGTCCTTAAAGATAATATAGCTAACATTTGTTAAGGGCTCATTGTATGCCAAGTAAAGCGCTAAGTTCTTTACATTTTTATCACACTGAATCCTCCTAAAAACCTTGTGAGATAAATACATTTAATAACTCTGTTTACAGATAAGAAAATGCATGGGGGCTCACACCTGTAATCCTAGCACTCTGGGAAGCCAAGGATATGGATCTCTTGAGCTCAGGAGTTCAAATTCAGCCTGAGCAAGAGCGAGACCCTGTCTCTACTAAAAAGAGACATTGTAGTGGGTGCCTATAGCTACTTGAGAGGCTGAGGCAAGAGAATCTCTTGAACCCAAGAATTTGAGGTTGCTGTGAGCTATGAGGCCACACAGCACTCTACCCAGGGCAACAGAATAAAAAAACAAAATGCAAGTCTAGAAAGTTTATATACAGAGGCTCAGGTCACACAGCCAGAAAGTGGGTGAACTTGAATGCACAGCAGGCTGTCTTAATTGTCAGCTTGGCTGTTCTAAAGGAACTAATTAAAACTGAGATTATACTTGAGGAAGAGGTGAATTGTTGCAGGTGTATTGGGGCAAACCTATTTTCCTAAGACTTATACTATCTTAGCCACTGGACTTCCTTCTGCTTTCTAATTCTCCTGGGTTGACAGGTAATCATTTACTCAGGATAGTAAGGGAACTACAGCCAGAGAGAGCCTTCAAAATGCAAATCTGCTGAAATCCAATTCCCAGCTAGAATTTTTTTCAGTGGTTCCTTGTGATCTGTAAGATAAAGACAAGTCCATTCATAATCTGGACTCACCTACCTTCTATAACGTTCTCTCCCATACTCCCCTTCATATGCCCTGAGAACCTCACAGCAGCCCTAGAATATTCTGCCTTACTGTTTCTTGCCTCCACATCCTGCTCCATATTGTTTTTTATACTTCAAATGCCTTCTTTTCTCCCACCTGCCCATCTGATGAGCTTTTATTCATCCATCAGGACTCTACTTAAATGTTACATTCTTGTGAAAAGCTTCCTGATTTCTCAGATATAATAAAATTAATCCTTGACTCTTCAGGCTCTACAATAAGTTCTTTACATATTAGCCCAGGATTAGAGTAGATGATGTAATGATTTATTCATGTACCTGATATCACCAAGAAACCATAAGCTCCTGAACACCCCATTCACTTTTACATTCCCAAAACCTACCTCATTGCCTTCTTTATGACTGCACGAAATCATTTCTGTAAGAGGCATGGAACAGTTCTCTTGAATTTCTTTGTGCCCAGCTTTGCGATAAGTACGCTTCTTAGATGTTAAACGGGGAATTCTGTGACTTCCAAACTCTTCCAGTATTCAGGTTTCCAAAGAGCCCAACTTGTCTGAACACATTCTCTTAAGGAGGGAATTTTGCTGCCTTACTTGGAAACACCTAAAGGTTTTTTTGTTGCAATTGGGTTGTAGACATGCTGTCCCCAAATCAGCTAGGAGAAGGAGTCCTGAGGCAGAGTGACAGAATGAACATTGATGTGCAGCCAGAATCAGTTGGAATTTCAAAATGTGGCATCTTCCATGCTATATGTGTAGACATACATATATATAGATATATTTAGATGTCAAAATTTTTAGCACATATATTTCCCTTAATTCCAGCCATCTGGGCAGAGGTTTTTGCCATAATGCCAGCTACCCTGGCAAGAGGTAGCTGCATTTATCTTATACTTTCATTTTCCTATGTAATACATGTCCGTAGCCTGTGACTTTCTCTGTCTTCAGAATTATACATCACAGCTGGGTGCCGGTGCCCAATGGTGTACCAGGGGTGGCAGGTTTGAACCTGGCCTCGGTCTGCTAAACAAACAAACAAAAAACAGAATCATACATCACATTCACATGTTTAAGAACAAAATTGTTTTAATATCTTGGGGAAACGATGCAATCTTTACTTGTAGGTCAAAAACTATTCTGACTACCCTCCTTCTGAAAAATAAAATCCATATTCTTTTATTTTTATTTATTTATTTATTTTTGAGACAGAATATCACTCCTTGGTAGAGTACCATCATGTCCTAGTTCACAGCAACCTCAAATTCTTGGGCTCAAGCAATCCTCTTGGCCTCCTAGAGTGCTAGGATTACAGGTGTGAGCCACCATGCCCAGCCTTTATACTTTTTTTTTTTTTTGAGATGGAGTCTCAGTTGTCGCCCTAGGTAGAATGCTGTGGTGTCACAGCTCACAGTAACCTCAAACTCTTGGACTGAAGCAATTCTCTTGTCTCAGCCTCCCGAGTAGCTGGGACTACAGGCACCCATCACAACATCCAGCTATTTTTAGAGACAGGGTCTTGCTCTGGCTCAGGCTGGTCTCAAACCCAGGAGCTCAGGCAGTCCACCACTTCAGCCTCCCAGAGTGCTAGGATTACAGGCATGAGCCACCATGCCCAGCCTATGATTCTGATTATTAGGTACAAGGTGAGACCCAGGCATTTTAAAAGTTCTTTGGTGGAAACTAGCCAGGCATGTGATAGGTGTTGTAGTCCCAGTTACTTGGGAGACTGAAGCAAGAGAGTCCCTGGAGCCCAAGAGTTTTGGGGTTTTGTTTTCTTTTGTTTTTGTTTTTTTGGAGTTTTTTTTTGAGACAGAGTTTCACTTTGTCACCCTTGGTAGAGTGCCATGGCGTCATAGCTCACAGCAACCTCAAACTCTTGGGCTCTAGCGGTCCTTTTATCTCAGCCTCCCAAGTAGCTGGGACTACAGGCACCTGCCACAACGCCCAGCTGTTTTTTTGTTGCAATTGTTGTTGTCTAGCTGGCCCAGGCTGGGTTCAAACCCTGCCAACCTTGCCAACCTTAGTGCATGTGGATGGCGCTGTAACCACTGTGCTACAGCACTGAACCATTTTTGTTTTTTCTTTGCGACAGAGTCTCATTATGTCATCTTCAGTAGAGTACCATGGCGTTAACAGCTCACAGCAACCTCCGACTCTTGGGCTTAAGTGATTCTCTTGCCTCAGCCTCCCAAGTAGCTGGGACTATAGGCACCTACCACAACACCCAGCTATTTTTTGTCGTTGTTGCAGTTGTCATTATTGTTTAGCAGGCCCAGGCCAGGCTCAAACCCACCAGCCTTGCTGTATGTGGCCAATGCCCTACTCACTGAGCTACGGGCACCCAGCCAGGAGCCCAAGAGTTTGAGGTTGCTGTGAGCTATAACACCAGGGCACAGAATGAGACTTTGTCTCCAAAAAAAATAAATAATAAAATAAAAAGTAGAGGGTAGCACCTCTGGCTCAAAGAGTAGGATGCCGGCCCCATATACTGGAGATGACGGGTTCAGACCTGACCCTGGCCACAAAAAAAATAAAAATAAAAAGTACAGTGGTGGTATCATCAGAGGCAATGGTATGCAGCCTAGATGGTGTAGCTGCACTTTTCTGGTGTGGGTGTGGGTTGTTTTCTGCAGTGTTGTACATATTAGCATACAATGCAGACCTGACTAGGACCTCTGATGTGTCCATGACTCTGGTTTTTCTGCCATTTGGTCCAGCTCTACCACCTTATAATTTGTTTTTAATTTTTTTTCAATTTCAGATTAAAATGAGTGTACAAAGGATTAAGTTACAATGTTATATTTGTTAGGTGAAGTTCCTGCTGTGGTTGTGTCCTACATCCTAACACTGTACCCATTGGGTGGGAACACACCACCCACCTTATATTTTTAAAGCATCTTTCACAGAGCATTGAATTCCACTGAAGAAGTGCTCAACGCCCATAGCTCAGTGTTTAGGGCTCCAGCCACATATACTGGGGCTGGTAGGTTTGAACTCAGCCCTGGCCTGCTAAAAAACAACAATGACAACTACAACAAAAAATAGCCAGGCATTGTGGCAGGCGCTGTAGTTCCAGCTCCTTGGAAGACTGAGGCAAGAGAATCACTTAAGCCCAAGAGTTTGAGGTTGCTGTGAGCTGTGATGCCGTTGCACTCTACCAAGGGCAACATAGTGAAACACTGTCCCCCCCAAAAAAAGTGCCCTGGGGGCGGCCCCTGTGGCTCAGTGAGTAGGGCCCTGGCCCCATATACGAAGGGTGGCAGTGGCAGAGTGAGGGTGGCGGGTTCACACCCGCCCCCTGCCAAACTGCAACAAAAATATAGTTGGGTGTTGTGGCAGGCGCCTGTAGTCTTAGCTACTCGGGAGGCTGAGGCAAGAGAACCACCTAAGCCCAAAAACTGGAGGTTGCTGTGAGCTATGATGCCACAGCACTCTACCAAAGGGTGACAAAGTGAGACTCTGTCTCTAAAAAAAAAAAAAGTGCCCTAATGGCTGGGCACGGTGGCTCATGCCTGTAATCCTAGGCACTCTAGGAGGCCAAGGCGGGTGGATTGCCTGAGTTTAGGAGTTCAAGACCAGCCTGATCCAGAGTGAGACTTTGTCTTTGAAAAAATAGCCAGGCATTGTGGCAGTCACTTGTAGTCCCAGCTACTTGGGAGGCTGAGGCAATTGCAGTGAACTGTGATGTCACCGTACTCTACCGTAGGCAACAAAGTGAGACTCTGTCTCAAAAACAATAAAAGAAGTGCCCTAAAGACTGTGGCTAGCACTTTCCTTGAGCACAGAAGCATGGCAGACTCCAGCTAGACCCAAGGTTGGGTAACCAAGGTGAGCCTGGGGTGATTCAGGGTACCTCCAGAGCAAACCAGCACCCCAAAGGAAAACCAAACTTTGGAGTCAGCCACTAGCCCATCTGCTGCTCCTCCTTCCTTACCAGCCAACAACTTTGATGGTACAGGAGGAAGAAAATTCTTTGCATGACATCCTCCCGCATATTGGATTTCCTCGTACTGCACATGTCTAAATGAAAGGTTTATAGAGTCAGATCTGACAGATGCAGGTTTGAATTCTAAGCTATTTGTCCGTGAGCAAATTTCAAAACCTCCCTAAACCCCCTTTCCCTAATTCATAAACTGAGGTTAATAATCCCCGCCTCACAGGGTTAAATGAGATAATGTGTGTAAAGGGCTTAGCACTGTGTCTGAAATGTGGTAAACATTCGAATAGTAGCAGGCAGCCATTTCAGGAGCTGTCTCCTCTCACACTGGAGGCTTTAGGTACAGAAAGGAAATGGGACTGTGTGGTAATTGAGCACAGCTTGAAAGCTGGGGTTATAAGCACCTTGTTAGGACAGCGTTCCCACTCTCTTCTTCCACAGGCAGCAGCCTGCTGCCTGTGCACACACTGGCCATTTTCCCTGCTGCCTTTGTTCTATTTCAGGCCTTGTGGGGGTGTGGGAAAGCTGCTGCCTTCCTCACTTTGCTATTTAAGGTCTTTCTGAAAGATGCTGCCTCTGCCACTCCTACCACCACGATGGCAATCCGGTGCCTGCCTCAGACAGCTGTGCACACGCAGTCTCCAACATGAGCCAGGGAGCATGAAGTTAGGTGTCAAGAAGTCCAACTGCCTACTTTTTGTTTAGAACCCCTGAGCTAGCATCTCTACCAGAGGTTAACCTTGGTCTTTCTTTGTCCCTAAGCTACCTACCCTGTCTGTGTCCCTGTAGCATTTTTGGCACTCGACCAGTTAAATTTTTTTCCCTTATTCTTTGGTAAAAATCATATATGATTCCTCCCTCATCCCCTTCCCACCCCATCTCCAATTTGCACTTGAGGTGCTGTCCCCGTTTAGTAGCCAGGCACAATCCAGAAAAAGTAAAAATACCATTTATCTCTAGGTCTAGCAGAGAAAAATACTTTGAAAATAAAAGGTTTTTGAAAAGCTCAATAACCTCTGGCTAATAATAAGGCCACCCTGAACTTAAGCGTGTTTGAGATTCTTTGTGTGTCAGGCATGGGTAGAAATCTCTTAGACATTAGTAATTCTGAATTTTTTTTTTTTTTTTTTTTTTTTGGCTGATGCTACCAAGCCTTTCAATGAAATATCTCAAAAGCCTGTTCTTGTAGTCCGAATTGGCAATAATTTCTTTTTCATAGGTCTATCAAAGAGAAAGTTTGGGTTTTATCAGTAAAGCATTATTCTTCTTCAGGCCAGAGCTCCCTGAAGAGGTCTAGACTGTGTGCCTCCATTCGGCTTCCCCAATTTATTTGTTTTCTGCACATTATCTTAGAGAGGCCACTCTCCTCCAAGTCCTCAAAGTCTGGCTTCTGCCTGCCAGCCCTGCAGAATCCTCTCTGATGCTCTCAGGGTGTTCCAGATTCTGCCATCAACTGACCCACACCAGCCCTGCTCCTGCACCCAGACTGCATTAAATGCATTCCCTTGTTTTCCACACCCCTTCATTTATTTATCTGCCTGACCACTCCTCTTTAGCTTCTGCTTTCTCTCCTTTGTTTTCAGAGCTATGCCTTTTCTCTCAGGTTCTTAGCCCCTTGATGGTAAACCAGATTGTCTCAATGTGGGGGTAACAACAATAACAATACTTTGAATTATAGATGGTTTTGCTTATGATAGTAAAATACTGTTGCTTACATTATTATCTCTTTTTTTTTTTTCTTTTTTGAGACAGAGTCTTACTTTGTTGCCCTCAGTAGAGTGCCATGGTGTCACAGTTCACAGCAATTGTTCACAGCAACTCTTGGGCTCAAGCAATTCTCTTGCCTCAGCCTCCCAAGTAGCTGGGACTACAGGCGCCTGCCACAACGCCCAGCTAGTTTTTGTAGAGATAGGGTCTCACTCAGGCTCATGCTGATCTCAACTGGCGAGCTCAGGCAATCCACCCACCTCAGCCTCCCAGAGTGCTAGGATTACAGGTGTGAGCCACTGCTCCCAGCCTTTTATCTCTGTTAATGTAGTATATGTACTTCATGCTCCCCACTTTATAGTGGTGAAAATAATATGCACTTTGAGAGATGGTAGAGTGTAGTGATTAATAAGGAACCCTGGGCCAGGCATGGTGGCTCATGCCTGTAATCCTAGCATGCTGTGAGGCGGAGGCAGGTGGCTTGCTTGAGCTCAGGAGTTCGAGACCAGCCTGAACAAGAGAGTAAGACAACATCTCTAAAAATAGCCAGGTGTTGTGGTGGGGTCCAGTAATCCCAGCTCCTCTTGTTCAGGAGGCTGCTTAAGCCCAAGAGTTTGAGGTTGCTGTGAGCTATGACACTGTGGCAGTCTACGCAGGGTGACAAGGTGAGACTCTGTCTCAAAAAAAAATAAAAATAGGCCAGGCAGGGTGGCTCATGCCTGTACTCCTAGCAATCTGGGAGGCTGAGACGGGTGGATTGCCTGACCTCACCAGTTGAGACCAGCCTGAGCCAGAGTGAGACCCTGTCTCTACAAAAAATAGACGGATGTTGTGGCAGGTGCCTGCAGTCCCCGCTACTTGGGAGGCTGAGGCAAAAGAATCACTTGAACCCAAGAGTTTGAAGTTGCTGTGAGCTATAATGCCACTGCACTACTACTGAAGGTAACAAAGTAAAACTCTGTCATAAATAAATAAATAAATAAATAAATAAATACAAATAAAGAACCCTGGCTTCAGAGTCAGGCTGCTAGAGTTTGAAGCCCAGCTCTCCCTATTACTAGCTGTGTGACCCTGGGCAAACTGGAGATAATAAATAATAGTACCTCTCAGTGTTGTTGTGAAGATTAAGTAAATTAATGTAGATAAAATCTCTAGAACCATATCTGGCACATAACAAGTGCTCTGTATATATAAGGATTAGTTACCATTATCATTCATTCATTCCTCAAAGATTCACCACATGCCAGGCTCTGTTCTAGGCCTCAGTGATATAAGAGTAACAAGATGAGCCAGTGCAGTGGCTCATGCCTGTAATCCTAGCACTCTGGGAGGATCCCTTGAGCTCAGGAGTTGTAGATCATCCTTCACAGAGATCACAGTCTTCCTGGGGTGCCTTACCACAGGGGTGAGGGGGTGGTGTCTTACCACCACCTTCATACCACCCGCCATTTACAAGTTCTTGTGCTTAAATCTTTGTAGACATTCTTTTTTTTTTTGCAGTTTTTGGCCGAGGTTGGGCTTGAACCTGCCACCTCTGGCATATGGGGCCGGCGCCTTAGTCCGTTGAGCCATAGGCACCACCCCTATAGACATTAATTCTTATCACCACCTTCTTACCACCTACCATTTACAAGTTCTTGGGCTTAAATTTTTTTTTTTTTTTTGTAGAGAGTCTCATTTTTTCACCCTCGGTAGAGTGCCCTGGTGTCACACAGCTCACAGCAACCTCCAACTCCTGGGCTTAGGCAATTCTCTTGCCTCAGCCTCCCGAGTAGCTGGGACTACAGGCACCCACCACAACGCCCGGCTATTTTTCTGTTTTTGCAGTTCAGCTGAGGCCGGGTTTGAACCTGCCACCTTCGGTATATGGGGCCGGTGCCCTACTCGATGAGCCACAGGTGCCGCCCTCTTGTGCTTAAATCTTTATAGACATTAATTCTTACCACCACCTTCTTACCACCCGCCATTTACAAGTTCTTGTGCTTAAATCTTTATAGACATTAATTCTTAAAAGGAACTCATGTTATTCCCCATTTTACGGATGAGATGAACATTTCTGAGAGGTGAAGTATTTTGCTCACAATTCCCTAGCTAGTAATTGGCCTCACTTCTCCCAATTCACCTGCCTCCAGATCATTAGGTTCAACTCTACCCGTCTGCCCTTCCCATACCCTGTGAGCTCTTGAGCTGCTGTCCTTCCCCACCAGGAATATTTACCCTATTCTCCTGCACACAGTGTGGGAAATGTTTATTGAACTGGTCTTTATCAATGATCCTTGACTCTCTACCCCATAACTGGCCTGATCTGTTCATTTTCACTTACCTCAGCCACAAAATCACTTAGTAGTCACAGTGAGGGTACTTTGAAGTTGGACTATAGGCCAGGCTCAGTGGCTAACACCTGTAATGCTAGCACTATGGGAGGCTGAGGTGGTTGGATAGCTTGAGCTCAGGAGTTCGAGACCAACCTAAGCAAGAGTGAGACTCCATCTCTACTAAAAAATAGAAAAACTACCTGGGTGTTGTGGCGGGTACCTATAGTCCTAGCTACTCAGGAGGCTGAGGCAGGAGGATCACTTGAGCCCAAGAGTTTGAGGTTGCTGTGAGTTATGACACCATGGCACTCCCAGGGCAACACAGTGAGGCTGTCTCAAAAAAAAAAAAAATTTGGACTATAGCTTATTCCAATATGTTTTTAAATGGAACTAATTGGATTCTGGGGTCTCTCCTCTTCTGGGCACCCAACTAGAGAATCTTTTTCTCTACCAGGAAAATCCTCAGCCACTAACTCTAGTTCACCTTCTCCCCTGTCTTTCCCTGCCTTTTATTTTTGTGTGTCACTTCCCTGTTACTCTCCTGTTTTTGTCTTTGTGCCTCATACTTATTTATTTCTTAGCCACAAAGGGAGCCACAATTGGGGGTTGATAGAATTGTGTGGAATTCAGTTTTCTTTCCTTTCGATCTTTTTTTTTTTGCCTCATTTGTTGGTTCTGTAGAAGATTGAATTTCTAAGTATAAGCAATGTATGCAAGCATTTACCTTTTTTATACTTTTATGCTTAGCAACTCATCTTACCCTTAAAATCAAGCAATTATAGTTAGAAAAGCCTCTACTAGATCACACCTTTCCCGAGACCTTATTTCTTTAAATGTCCTGTTTGTGACCATTAGCATTGCGTCTTATTGGTTTCACCTAACAGTAATAGAAGAAGAGCAGTTTCATTCATCTAAGTTTCATTTATAAAATCACCTTAAAAAGTAAATGATTTTTAAAATATTAAAATAATTTTTGAACATGTAAATGAATCTACTCCTTCCTAAATGTCTTTACTAATGGAACTTAGGTTAGAGTCCAACTAGAGCCTGTTTTTTTTTCTTCCTCTATTTTCCAGATATTCTGGATTGTGGTTATATGGCTTTTATAATCAAACAAATAAATTTAGGAATTAAAAAGAAGAAAGGTATTTGCTGTTTATTCTTCTTTTGAATTTAACTCAAAGAACAACCCCTTCACGGATGTTCCAGGCCAACCTCATTGAAAGACTCAAACACTGTTTTCCTGCTCTTTTATTGAATGTGCACCTGTGTGCCCAAGGCAGTCCTTCACTTGCACTACTGCTTTTTCAGTCTGCCTTGCCTCTTCTGGACTTTCTCAGCCATAGCTAACCCTAAAGACTACCCTTGTCCCTGAAGCATCAGCTTTGTGGGTTTCAGAAAACTGACAGCCTACAAAAGGGGGGGTGTGTACATGTGAGTGTCACATGTGCTCTCTAAATTCTTCTGATAAAGAACCTGAACACTCCCACTTTCAAAGAGTTCCAGGCTAGGAATCTGATAGTACTTTAAGATATCCATGGTCTAAGAGCTTCTCAGATGGGAAACATGTTTATTTCAGCCACTTGCTGCAATAAACTAAGCTAGCTGTCCTTTGGATGAGACGTAACCACCCCCACGCACACCCATACCCACTCCACCTTTTCCTGGAGTCCTTGGGCCTTGATACAGTTGGGGGATGAGTGGCAGGTGTGTTGAACTCTTAATGAGAGGTTTCCGCCATCGGATTGCTTATATCCTGCCCACCACAGAGGCTCCTGTGAGTAACTTTACCTCTGAACTCTCCCTGTATTCTGCCCTTGATCTGTGGGATTTGGTGACAATCCCTGGCTGGCAGGAAACTTTGATCCTTGGGGAGTCCAGAGGAAGTCCTGTGATGTGTGGGATCCCTAGAGTTACAGGGATTGGGGAGAAGCCATTCCAGGTTGGTTGCTAAGATAGACCCATTAATTAAGAAGGAGCCTTAGCTTAACACTCAGTTACCAAAAAAAGGAGATCCGGGGACTGATAACAAGCGGCTCAGCACCCTTCAAGTATGCAGTGGTGTTTGCACAAGCATTATTGTTATTTTAAGGACTCAGCAGTGCCGAGGGGAAAATTCCTACCCACACCAGGAAAGAACAGAATACTTAGAGCTTCCGTTTTTAACAAGTAAAAACTACCCTTACTTTGAGTGTTAGGAAGCTCGAGCAAAAAAATCTCTAAGGCGTTTCTGAGTAGGTGAAAGATTACTCTAGAAGAAAAATAAAAGATAGCCTTGTAATAAACAGTGAAAACTCTAGAATTTCTATATTATGAGAAACTTGGGCTGTGATCCATTGAAGAGAGCATTAAAAGACTTCTCTTTTGGCTCGGCGCCTGTGGCTCAACGGGCTAAGGCACCAGCCACGTACACCTGAGCTGGTGGGTTCGAATCCAGCCCTGACCCGCCAAACAACAACAACAGCTGCAACCAAAAAATGGCCGGCGCCTGTAGTCCCAGCTACTTGGGAGGCGGAGGCAGGAGACTCACTTGAGCCCAGGAATTGGAGGTTGCCGTGAGCTGTGATGCCACGGCACCCTGTCCAGGGTGACAGCTTGAGGCTCTGTCTCAAAAGCAAAAAAAGACTTCTCTTTTTTTTTTTTTTTTGAGACAGTCTCACTTTGTCGCCCACAGTAGAATGCTGTGACATCACAGCTCACAGCAACCTCAAACCTTTGGGCTCCAGCGATTCTCTTGCCTCAGCCTCCCAAGTAGCTGCGACTACAAGTGCC
>CAUYRH010016994.1:0-14951 GCA_963574655.1 Perodicticus potto | reverse complement strand
ATGTGGAAGGAGCCTGGTTCCCTGAGTCACCATGTGGAAGGAGCCTGGTTCCCTGCATCACTGTGTGGAAGGAGCCTGGTTCCCTGAGTCACCATGTGGAAGGAGCCTGGTTCCCCGAGTCACCGTGTGGAAGGAGCCTGGTTCCCTGAGTCACCATGTTGAAGGAGTCTGGTTCCCTGCATCACTGTGTGTAAAGAGCCTGGTTCCCTGCATCACCGTGTGGAAGGAGCCTGGTTCCCTGAGTCACCATGTGGAAGGAGCCTGGTTCCCTGCATCACTGTATGGAAGGAGCCTGATTCCCCGAGTCACCATGTGGAAGGAGCCTGGTTCCCTGACTGAACATGGGGAAAGAGCCTGGTTCCCTGGGTCACCATGTGGAAGGAGCCTGGTTCCCTGAGTCACCATGTGGAAGGAGTCTGGTTCCCTGCATCACTGTGTGGAAGGAGCCTGGTTCCCTGAGTCACCATGTGGAAAGAGTCTGGTTCCCTGCATCACCATGTGGAAGGAGCCTGGTTCCCTGAGTCACTGTGTGGAAGGAGCCTGGTCCCCTGAGTCACCATGTGGAAGGAGCCTGGTTCCCTGCATCGCTGTGTGGAAGGCTCCACCCAATCCAACAGTGCAATGTGCCATGAGCAAGAAATGAGTTTAGAATGTTCTTATTTTGTTAGAGTTTGTGATATTTCTTAAAAAATTGATCACACTAAAAATTGACTGAATCAGAGACATTGAAATTACTGGTCTGGGAAGTTGTGTCCATGCAGTGTGTGGCTGAGATGAGATTTTAAGTTTGCTGGAGGAGAAGAGTTTAAGCGACCAGCAGGACAGGCTGTTGGATGCCCCATCAGTGTGTGATGTCCCTTCAGTGTGTGATGCCCCAAATGTGTGTATCGAAACTACTAAGGATGGAGAGAAGCAGTGTGGGAGACAGGGTAAGCCTGGAGCTAAATAACCCAGTACAGAGAATAGCAGAGAGTGAGAGAAACAGCAAAACAGCGGGGGTTTTAGCAAGGGGTGGGGGTGGGGTAGAAGCAAAGAACTAGTATCTTTTGGGATTTTGTCCTCCTGGAGCTAGGAGGACACAGCTCTGTATGTAAGCACAGTGGTGGGGAAAGAGGAGGGAGGGAAAACATCACCAAAACTGAAGAGGCTGCCAGAAAGTGATAACCACAGGACAGCCTCTTCCCTAACAGGGGACTCGCCTACAGAAGGCCATAGAGTGCACCAGAGGGGTACTTTAGATGGGAAGTTGGAGACAGAACGAGGATGTGTGGAGCCTTCTGGGGAGCAGAGAATAGAAGTGTGGTGACAGGGGAGCCTGAGCTGTTCATGGCCATGGACACAGACAGGGATAAAGGGCTGTGCAGTCCATCCCGGGGAGCCTGAGGCAGATGGGGTGATGAGGGTCAGGGGCAGTGCGTGCCTGGGGCTCAGTCTTGACTGCTGTTGGTGGAGGCAAAGAGGTCCAGGCCCACTCTCAGATCCTCCTGAGAGCCCACAGGCTAACCCTAACCCCTGTAGATGGACGCAGGAAGGCCTGCAGGAGTTAGGGCTCAGAGATGTGATTAAGATGCTGTCCCACTCTCGGGAAGCTCACGTTCATATAGTGAAAAGTGTTACCTGGTAACTGCTTCAGTGGGCAAGTCAGAGGCTTCACTTGACTCCATATTCATTATAGGAAACAGTCAACGTGCTGCTGACATTCTGTGCATGACCAGGCAGCTGTGCCCATGGTCCCCCCACCAGGTGAGGCCCAGCTGCTCCCTGAGCCCTGATGCCTTGCTTCTCACAGAGCGGTCTGAGGGCTGACAGCATGGGCATCGCCTGGACGCCTGTGAGGAATGCAAGATCTCTGTGACACCCTGTCCAGCTGGGTCAGCACGCAAGCATTTAATTAGATCCCAGGTTATCTACAGACACATGTGAGTGGAGAAGGCTGGGAAGCCTCCCTGTGAGAGCAGGGACAAAGGCAGGTGTCTCCGACGTGTTGCTCAGCAGGTTTAAAATCCCAAGCTCAATGCATTTTTTTGTCCAGCCCTGGCAGTGTACTGGATTCATGTGA
Source organism: Perodicticus potto (assembly GCA_963574655.1). Classification (NCBI taxonomy): domain Eukaryota; kingdom Metazoa; phylum Chordata; class Mammalia; order Primates; family Lorisidae; genus Perodicticus; species Perodicticus potto. The sequence goes on along the minus strand of CAUYRH010016994.1, from coordinate 12,892 downwards.
ACTTCATTAAAAAACAAAACAAACAAAATTTTAACTTGCATGACTCCAAAAACATCTCATTGTTTCTTTAGGGAGAAGTAGATGAGAACAGGCAAAGTTGATTATACAGAATAAGGAAAAAACAACTCTGAACTTTTAACCTGCCTGAGTTGTCATGAGAGCCTTAGAATCATGGATTCGGGAGTTGGGGGCAGCAGTTCTCCATGTTGATTGCACCTCAGAGTCACCTGGAGAACTTCTAAAAAAGTGAAAAATACTTGATCCCGAGCCCTGACCCCACGTGTCCCGATCTGAGTGGTGTGGGCTGGGAGACCAGTGTCAGTGAGTCCTACCCTCAGCCAGTGTTGAGATTCACCAGCAGAAATAAGGTACAAGGCTTATATCTAATTTTGAATTATCTAGGAGCTAAATTAAAAAGGTAGAAATAAGTGAAATTAATTTTAATGTTATACTTAAGCAAGTATGTCCCAAATATTATCATTTGAACATGTAATCAATATAAGAAAATTAATGATGAGATGTTTTATATATTTGTCTTAGGAAGATAGGAATCCAGTGTGTATTTTATACTTCGAGAACATCTCAGTTCAGATTAGCTACATTTCAAGACTTGGAGAGCCACATATGGCTGGTGGCTGTCCTCATGGGCAGGCCAGTTTCAAGTAGTAGCAGTAAGGTTTCCATGTCTGGAAAAGGAAATAATTGCCCATTTGAAGTAGAAGAGATGGTTCAGAAGAGAGTGAAGTGGAATTTGGTATTTCCTGTTTGCAGGCAGCATCTTAGAGATCACTATGGAAATTCAATGAAGAGGTGGGTTTTAGAAGCTTGCAAAATTTCTTCTAAGAAGGAAAATGTCCAGGCTTTAGTGATATAGGCAGACCCTCCTGTGATACTATCCTGCTTATTAAGGTCCACAAATGAATACCAAGCTGAGTTTCTCAACATCCTGTGGTGTTTAGAAGGACTGAGCTTCTGGTCCTGATCTAGGAACAGATAAGAAAATCGTCACTGGCTAAGTTTTCTTTTTCTCTCTTGCAATCAGGCAGTATGAAGAACAAGTATCTTTTGGGATTTTGGCATCTTCATAGTTGAGTCAGTGTTGGAACCAGGGGTGTGAGAGAACAGTGACATTCTGTGGCTTGGCACTCCTGTTCCGATCCTCCTCCTCTTCTCAGAAAAGAAGCATCACTCACCAATGTTCTTCCCACCCAGCTGTTGGGTATAATAAAGATCGTTTTCTTAACATTAACATTACATTGGATTCCCAGAATCTAATATTTCCTATGGGATTTGTTTCCTACAGAAATTAGAGAAGTCCCTCAGCCACTGGCATGTGTTAGGCTCTAACCAGGTCACGGAGCTCTTCTAAGCCCAAGGCAAAGAGGCAGAAAGTATCAGTGATGTGGGCTGAGAACTAGGTTAAACATTTCTCAGGGTGGATTGCAGAACGGCGTGCCAGTGCTGGCAGAGGCGCTTAGGCGGGAGATCGATCCTCTCCCCGGCCACTTCCCAGCCTGGCCTATTGCCCCTGCTCATGGTAAGGCTTCTTTTCCTTTTTCACCAAATGTCTTTGTTTTCACCAACATCAGCACCTTCCTGAAGCTGACCCTGGCTTAAACAAAGGAAACACTGAGATGGACAATCCAGCTGGCCTGTCCATCTTGTGCCCTTTCTACACCCTCGCCAGGAACACTCCATTCTCTTCTCTCCCTGGGGCGTCCCTGTCCTCATAAAAATCCTCTAGGCATGGTAATATGTCGTTCAGGGTGGACGGGACAATGGGATGACTTCTTCTTGGCAAATTATACTACTAAATTTTCTTCTAAGAGAAAGCAAACATACTCTTTAATGTTATAAATATTAAATGTCTCCTCTTTCACATCATGTTACCTTTTTATCAGACTTTGTTCATGTGCATGAGGAAAACAAAAAATTCCCCCAATGTCCAGCAAACTCCATCAGAAGCCTACTTTGAAGGAAATGAATGTGATCCCTGCTGTTACAGATGCTGCAATTACTCTGAAACGTCACTGACACTCAACGTTCTACAGACAAACTTCTCCGAACCCCAACAACACTCTGAGAAAACTTTGGCATCACTGACCATCTTCTTGAAATTCTCTCTGGTTTAAATTCCATGAATTGCATGATACCACTGCATGTTGGTAATAGCTAACAGTTTTCAAAGAGTGTAAACCTACACCAAGGACTGTTTACGTCAAGGTGCCAATGACTCATAGAATCGTGGCTCCCCCGATGCTTCAGTGATGAAGAAATGAAGAACTATTGGAAGAATGTCAGGCATTAGCTAAGTGGTTGGGAGATTTGTAAAAGGTCGGCATGAAGAAAGAACTAATGGAACTCTGTAATGACGCTAGGTAGGAAACAGCCACCCTCTGGAGCTGAGGACAGATTGAAGTTGAGAACCGCAGAGTGTGAGCCTGCAATTGTGATAGGTTGCCACCAGGGGGTACTTCAGTGCCTTGCCTGTGTGGCTAAACCATCAGGCTTACCATAACTAAAGTCACCGTTACTTCTTTACAAATGTAGTGTTGAAATAACATTACCAAAATTAAGCTAAAAGATGATTCATACAAGCTCTTAAACAAATCAAATCCTGGGAAAGAATTTGGTACTTACCTTGCGACTTCACAGATCCCAGCATTCAGGGTAACCTGTTCACAGCCCTGGGATTAATAACTATGTTACTTCCAACTCACCAATTTCTTATTTGGGAACTTCATTATTTTATTAGGTCAAGGGAGTATTTATTTATTTATTTGGAGACAGAGTCTCACTCTGTTGCCCAGGCTAGAGTGCCATGGCATTGTCATAGCTCACAGCAACCTCAAACTCTTAGGCTCAAGTGATCCTCCTGCCTCAGCCTCCCAAGGAGTTGGGACTACAGGTGTCCACTGCAATGCTCACCTAATTGTTCTATTTTAGTAGAGATGGGGTCTTGCTTTGCTTAGGCTGGTCTCAAACCCGTGACCTCTAGCAATCTGCATTGGCCTCCCAAAGTGTCAGGATTATAGGCATGAGTTACTGTGTCTGGCCTAAGAGAGCAATTTTAAAGGGATTTTAAACTTCAGTTGTCCATCAGTAGCCTCTCTCTCTTTTTTCCTTTTCTACTGCTGCAATTGGTGGGGGGAGCTTCTGTCTTAAAAGGTGGGGATTATTTTTTAAATTTGAAGAATAACTATATGACTTTTTAAATGAAATGATCTTAGCTATTATCTGTAAGATGTTACAAGGGCTTTTCAGGTCACATTACTCAGAAGTTGCTCATAAGAGAAGTCTGACACATATAATGTGTGTGTTTTAATCCATCTGAAACTCCACACTGCTCCCCTTTGTTTAAAGGTTACGTATAAATTATTCTGTCTAATATGAATGAGTGTAGGGCACACATAGTAGATTAATTTAATGTTGAAAATAAAAGCCTGCAACTTCAAGACCACATGTGGCCCTCCAGATCCCCAAGTGTGACCCCTCAACTGAATCCAAACTTCACAGATCAAATCACAAATCCTTTATTCTATAAAATTTGGATGCAGGCAAAAGGCCATACTAAAAGATTTTGAAGGCCCCATGTGGCCCTAAGGCCCCAGGTTCCCCAACTTGGTAGGTCAAGATACATTATTACAAAATTTTCCTGTTTGCCCGGAGGTTGCAGGCAGTGTGGGAGGTGGTAGTCGAGGGTCATTGATGGTGACTGAGGAAGAGAAATGATATTCTTGGAGAGTGTGTTAGGGTCAGGGGAGATGGAAAGGAGGAAAAAGGCTCAAAGCCTGGCGGAAGTGGTCTCTATAAAGCCAGGCAGCCGATCAAACGTCACCACCTGGAGGAAAGACGAGTTAAAGAAGCTGAGACTTTGAGCTCGGAGGATGACAGCATCCTGGAGGAACGGGGATGGGGGGAATAAACATCATCTTCAATAAGTAGACCTGAGGGTCAAATAAAAATATGTGAAGCACTTTGAATAGTAAATAAAGTAATACCATTTTTAAACATGAGGCAAGTACTTTACATGTGACATCTCAGAGAGAAAATGAGTCCTCGTTGTCTACAAAAATGATCCTTATGTCCAAGAGAAAGAACCACTGGGCAGAGGGTCACTAGGTCCTGGGCTTATTTATCCCTTGGGGCACACAAGGGGACACACAAGTTAAGCAACAAGAGGTCACTCTAAGCAGCATCACGGCCTGGAAATGGGGAGCTTTGACGCAGTGGGGAAGAGCATGGGCTTGATGTAGGACCGGCTGAGTTCAAACTGGGACTACACAGCATAACCAGTGGGCATGTAGGTTGATTCCACATCCTTGCAATTCTGATAACAAAATGTGGTATATACAGAGGGTGCCAAAAAATTAAAGTAAAAATCGATAGAGGGGAGAAAGATGGCCTCCAAGTAGCAGCTTCTATGAAGCCGGGTGCAGTGAGAGTGGGGAGAGAGGACCCCAGGCATCTCTGGCCGGTGGGTTTGGCCCAGAGGCTTCCCTTTGGTGACACAGGAGGTCAGTGAGAGACTTCTGGACCCCACTAGGAGGACAGAATTGGTGGAAAACTGGCAAGTGGTGGGTGCGTTTGTTTGGTCGGAGGCTGCCTGCAGCTGTAACCACAGCAATGGTGAGATCGCAAGCAGGAAAAGCCTTACCTGGGGGCTGTTCTGGTGTTTTTGGCCTTGGACACTCGATTGAACTGCCTGGGAGATCTCGGGCCGGTGTGTGGATGACTTTGGGTGTTGTCTGGGGCCCCAGACTGAGCCGCTGAGCCAGAAAGGAGCTAATATTGTTCAGCTGTAGGCTGCCCCTGCCTGGTGCAGTGCCAGGATCGGCCGGGAGACCTGGGGCGAGTAATCTAGTGACTGAGCTGCCCGAAGAGCGGATTGAGATGCTGGGCAAGTGCAGAGATCCAAGTGTTTGGCAGATTGGCAGCCGTGGCCCTCAGGGACATGGGGGAGACTGGACTTGGCACACTAGATAAGCAGGCAGCCATGCCAGGAGAGATCCCAGGGATAACTCCTTTCCCTGGAAAGCTTCTGCTTGGTCAAGGTTTATGGCTTGGAGTGTCTTTTGAGTGAGCTGAGGAGTTATTTGGGCTCCCAAGCCTGCAGGGTCTGAGTAATCAGCAGAGGCCTCTGGTCCCTATCTCGTACAGCTGTATCAACATTGTGATTAACATCTCATACCTCAGAAGATCACCTGTTGCCCAGTCAATACTTAGCAAGATATATATATTGTTCGGTTTCTTGGCTGTGGGGTTTTTGTTTTTGTTTTTTGTTTTTTTGTTTTTAGTTTTGTTTTTTTAATTTCAACATTTTTCCTTGACATTTTTTTCACCATTTTGGTTTAAATACAATCTTCCATTTTTGCCTTCTTCAACAATTAGAATTTCATTTTTGCTAGTGCTTTTGTCCCTATTATTCCCCCCCCCCCCAGTTTATCCCATAAGGGGTGTTGGTTGTTTGTTTTGGTTTGAGTCACAGTATTTGTGTCTTTCCTCTCTACCTGGTGGAGGTGGGGTATTGTGTCTGAGCTGGCTGGCAAAGAGCTGTTGTCCTCAAGGGAATCACCCAACCCTGCACCCCCAGAGGTTGGGGGTCTTTAAGGTTGGATCCTAGTACCCTACTACACACCTATATTTCTCCTGTTTCTCTTTCAGTGCCTCTCTTATTTTTGTCAATATTTCCTTTTACTTACCCCCTTTTCTTTCTCTCTCTTTTTTTCTTCTCTCTTCTTTAAATCTTTTTTCCCTTCTTGCTCTTCAATTTTTTCATCCTTCTGGTCTCGCACCAGAAGGACTCATTAAAACTTTAGGCCAGTGGTACAGTAACTTAAAGAGCAAGAAGAAGAGAAAGGAAAATTAGGGTCAGGAAACAGATACAAGAAAGCACTCATGAGGAAGAATCAGCAGAAAAATCCTGGCAACATGAAATCCCAGGCCAGAGTAACCCCTTCTATCGTGAGATAGCTACCATAGAAGATTCCTCCCATAAAGAAATGTTAGAAATGACAGAAGGGGAATTTAAAATATAGATAATGAAAACAATAAAGGAAATTGCTGAGAAAGTGGAAAACAATCAAAAAGCAATGAAAGAAATTGCTGAGAAAGTGGGTAATAACCTAAAGGAAATTCAAAAACAGAATCAAAGTCCTCTTTTCCGGCTGGAACCATGGAGGGTGTTGAAGAGAAGAAAAAGAAGGTTCCTTCTGTGCCAGAAACCCTTAAGAAAAAGCGAAAGAATTTCGCAGAGCTGAAGATCAAGTGAGAAAGAAATGTGCCCAAAAGATGCTTCGAAAGGCAAGGAGGAAGCTTATCTATGAAAAAGCTAAGCATTATCATAAAGAATACAGGCAGATGTACAGAACTGAGATTCGGATGGCTAGGATGGCAAGAAAAGCTGGCAACTTCTATGTACCTGCAGAACCTAAGATGGCATTTGTCATCAGGATCAGAGGTATCACTGGTGTGAGTCCAAAGGTCCGAAAGGTGTTGCAGCTTCTTCGCCTTCGCCAGATCTTCAATGGAACTTTTGTTAAGCTCAATAAGGCTTCCATTAACATGCTGAGGATTGTAGAATCGTATATTGCACGGAGGTCCCCAAATCTGAAGTCCGTGAATGAGCAAATCTACAAGCGTGGTTATGGCAAAATCAATAAGAAACGAATTGCATTGACTGACAACAGTTTGATTGCCCGATCTCTTGGTAAATATGGCATCATCTGCATGGAGGATCTGATTCATGAGATCTGTACTGTTGGAAAACGCTTCAAAGAAGCAAATAACTTCTTGTGGCCGTTAAAGTTATCATCTCCACGGGGTGGAATGAAGAAAAAGACAACCCACTTTGTAGAAGGTGGAGATGCTGGTAACAGGGAAGACCAAATCAACAGGCTTATTAGAAGAATGAACTAAGGTGTCTGCCCTGATTGTTTTGTAATCTGGTCCGTTAATAAACAGTGACTGCTTTCAAATTGAAAAAAAAAATTTTAATTAAAAAAAAAATCAGCTGAATGTATGTCTGTAATTCTAGCTACTAGGGAGGGTAAAGCAGGAGGATTGTTTGAGTCCAGTTTTGAGGACTGTTATTATACCACAGCACTATAGCCTGGGCAATAGAATGAGGGTGTATTTCTTTTTCTTTTTTCTTTTCTTTCTTTTTTTTTTTTTGTAGAGACAGAGTCTCACTTTATTGTCCTCAGTAGAGTGCCATGGCATCACACAATTCAGAGCAACCTCCAACTCTTGGGCTTAGGCGATTGTCTTGCCTCAGCCTCCCAAGTAGCTGGGACTACAGGCACCTGCAACAATGCCCAGCTATTTTTGTTGCAGTTTGGCGGGGGCCAGGCTTGAACCTGCCATCTTCGGTATATGAGACCGCTGCCCTACTCGCTGAGCCACAGGCGCTGCCTGATAGTGTATTTCTAAAAGAAAAAACTGTCTTGTGATTATTATGATCTAGCTAATAGTCTTATTATGAATTGGGAAGAGGGAAAGATCCTGGGTCTATGACCAGGTTGCTGAGCCACTGAATTAATTAATTCTGGAAATGATCCTCCTCTGGACTTCTCTTACATAAGAAAATAAATCCCCTTAGAGTACAGATTGTCTTCCGTTGGTCTTCAGTTGCTCACTGCAGAAGGCATTCTCTGGAAACAAAGAGTACAGTTGTCTGGAGCCTGTTTCTTATTTGTATTAAAGTATGTAACAGGAGGTGAACTTAGGCAGTAAAGATGGTGACACTTACCTTTACTCTGAAAGTAGACTCCTACAGACACACAAAGATACATTCGTCACCACTACAGAGTAGAACCACATGCAGTCTAACAGTACAGTAAAAACTATGACTATCTCTCTGTTCTAAGTACTTGGTTTGCCAAAGCTGTCCTACCCTAACAATTTGATAAAGTCGCACGGGCAGAAAGCATTCCATTTGTTCAGAGATTTCCTCTCTCTCTCTTTCACCCTCTCTTACGACAAAGACCAGTGAAGGATGAATGGTCCTGATACAGGACAGATGGCACCCCAGCCAACTCAGTGGAGCTGAGCTGGAGGACCTGCCACCTCCACCTTGGTGGTGTTGGTGCGGAGGCAGCCGGCAGAGGAACCAGCGGGCTGGACGATAGGCAAGCGGGGGGCTCCGCCTCCCACTGGAGGCTCCAGTAGCCAAACGGGCAGACAACTGCCGGGGAGACACCGGCACCTTGGTGTCTCCTTCACTTTACACTTAGGACTAAATTCCTAACCCCCATTTCCTATGCCTAGGTCAATTTCATGTGAATTTCCCAGGCCTCGATTCCTAATACATTCATTCACCTTGCCCCAGCGGAAGGGACTGTGTTCATTCATTGATACATTCATTCACCTTGCCCCAGCCGAAAGGACTGTGTTCATTCAGGATACATTCATTCACCTTGCCCCAGCGGAAGGGACTGTGTTCATTCATTGGTACATTCATTCACCTTGCCCCAGCGGAAGGGACTGTGTTCATTCATTGATACATTCATTCACCTTACCCCAGCGGAAGGGACTGTGTTCATTCATTGATACATTCATTCACCTTGGCCTGGGGAAAGGAACTGTGTTCATTCATTTCCTGGCCAAGGAACCCCTAGACAAAGAGCCGTGAAGGAGAGATGGGGTGAGACCAGGAGAGAAATGGAGAGAGCTTTTCTCTCCTGACTTGAGTTCTCTCTCTCTACCAGGAGCTTTAGTGTTTTTTGTATTCTTTTCTGTAAATAAATTCTGTCTTACCACAGATCTGTGCTCCGCGGATTTATTCTTCAAATCACCGAGCCAAGGACCTGAAATTCCGGAATCAGTCCCTCCTTCCCATCCCTCGGGAATACTAAAGTTGAGGCAAGAGCAAGATGAAGTAATCCTACTGAAAAAAAGTGAGAGTTGGTGTTTTTCAGCCTATGTTATTGTTGTTTCACTTTACTTCAAGTCCATAGCTTTCAGCATGGCGCAGTCTTGAAGGAGTGAGCGGTTTTCTTATTTATGAGGCTGAGCTACTGCAATCACACCCTTTCTTCACTGCTCTCTGTGTGGACGGCGACGGGCCCTGGGTGCTGGCACCCTCTTGAGAGGGATGTTCGATTTGGCCTCCCTGTAAAAGTCTCCTCGAATGTAGCGCAGTGGGCTGTGTCCATTTCTCCTTGGGATAAAGAGATGTGCTGGATTTTTACTCAGTGTATTGCCTGTCTCAGCGACACCTTCAGCTTTCAGAACTAATTTAAAAGAGTTTCATTTTCTCAAGCCTTGTCTATTTCAACATTGATGAACCACCAATAATGGGGAAGCCCCTGGTAGAGTACTATGTTGACTTATAGTTTTCAAATGACACATTGTGTCACAATTAACATCAAGACAGCGAATTTCCTTTATTTTAAAAGTAAGGCAATTACCCTCTTTGAGAGCAAGAAGGAATTTTACACTGCCCTGGTCAGTTAATTTCTGAACAAAGAGTGGATAGTGCCCTCAAAAGTGGGGAAGGAAGATCAGCAGAGGAGGTGGGAGGCGATGTTATTCTGGTACGGACAGGTTTTCTTACCTAGGCATAAGACAGCCCTCATTCTCCATCCAGACCTCCAAGGAAGAAGGAGGGGGGGAGATGGAAGGGGGAGGGAGCATTTCAGGGCTAATTTCTCTGACTTTTAAGACATGACATGGTATACCAGGTCAGGGTTGGATCAACAGAAGCTGAACCACTAGGTATGATATAGGATAAGAACTCCGTCTTAGAGTTTGGTTTAAACCAGTGGTTCTCAACCTTCCTAATGCTGCGACCCTTTAATACAGTTCCTCATATTGTGGGTGACCCCCAACCATAAAATTATTTTCACTGCTACTACATAACTATAATTTTGGGACTGTTATGAATCGTAATATAAATATCTGATATGCAGGATGTATTTAGGTGACGTCTGTGAAAGGGTCATTCGACCCCCAAAGGGGTCACGACCCACAGGTTGAGAACCGTTGATTTAAACAGTTAAATTGCTACAGTGTGAAATCAGCAGGTCAGGTGGGAAAAAAAATCATGCATTATTTATTGAAACAAAAATAGAAGAAACAATTATAAGTCTTGACTCAAATTGTACAAAAATAATGAATGTAACCCAAACATTTGTACGCTCGTAACGTTCTGAAATCAAAAAAATAAAAATTAAAAAGAAATGGAAGAAGGGGCACACCCCAAACTCTTAAGGTATGTCTATGTATGGGAGAAGTGAATGGATTTAGAAATGGGGGGAGGGAATTTGGAACTATCTTTAACATACATTTTTTTCTTTCTTTAGAAAAGAATATGTACATGCATTAATTTTAAAAAATGCGATAAAGCACGTGAAATAAAATCTAGCTGCATCTCTTTTGGGAGTCAGAAGGCCCCCATGGGATCCCTGTGTATAACATCCTCGTGGTGAGACCCCTCTGGTGCCTACTCTTCCCCGACTCTCAGTCCTCAGCGAATGCAGAGGTGCCAGGGGTAAAGCAAAACATTACATCATTACCGTTAATATTCAAAGTTTACATCATCATAGCCAAAAGTGTGGGGTTTTGTTTACTTGTTACATTGTTTTTTTCTTTCAGCTGTGATAGTAAGTACAATGGCGACAGTTCTCTTGTACAAATGAGGCAGAGCAGAGAGAGGGAAAGAGGGATTGTCCCCCAACTCTCCAGGACACCTGCCATCCACTTGGCTTCTGTTGATTATCTTTAATTTGAAAACATCTCTAGAAATTCTGTGGCTGGGTAGTGTGTGTATGTGCACGTGTGCCACTGTATTGTCCTAGGGACATCTGAAAGAAATAGGTTGGGATGCCTTTCCTCAGCTCAGCAGTCACACAGAGCAGAAAGCAAAGAACTTGTCATCAGGTAAAACCTTCTAAAAGGAGAGTGAGGGGGGATTTTTAGGGTCAAGGAAACTCCTCGCATGAGAAGCTCGCCCAGATCCCCTCTGCCAGAAGCAATTTCTCCTTTTTCTGAACTCTTAGGGACATGTTGATATGTGTATTTCCTCTCATGGCACTCCCTACGTGAATTATAGCTCTGTGTATATAAGCCAGCTCTCCCGTCACCTACAAAATTAAAGCTCCCTGTGTCCTGGAATGTCCTCTTTACCATCACATGATCCATAGCACGCTTGTGTAGTGAACATCTGTGTTTCATACCTGCTTAGTAAAAATATTTGTACAAAGAATGAAAGAACTTGGAAATAGGTTCTGGTTCTGTAAAAAGAATGTTTTTGCAGACTAAGGAAGATCATCACTACCAACAAAAAAGGAAAGAAAAAGAAAAATTAGCCAGGAGTGGTGGTGCACACATGTGGTCCTGGGGTGGGAGGATTGCTTAAGCCAAGGAGTTTGGTGCTGCAGTGAGCTGTGATGAAGCCACTGCACTCTAGCCTGGGTGACAAAGTGAGACCCTGTCTCAAATAATAACAATAATAATAGTCTTCAGAGCCTTTTATTGATTTAATTTCAGCTAATGAAGGAAACAAGTAACAGGCCATAGCTTTTAATTTTTTTTTAAATTTTGGATTAATATGAGGGCACATATGATTAGCTTACATTTTTGTGTTTATAAGGTGAAGTTCAAGTTGTAGGTGAGTCCTTCACCCAGGAGGTGAGCATTTACCTCCATGTTGTACCTGTTAGGTGGGAACTTAATCCCTCCCCACTTCTTGAATTTAATTGTGTTTCTCTCTCATGTGGGCCTGCAGTTGTTAATCTACTAGTTTCAACTTATATTGAGTATACGGGATGCGTAAGGCCATGAATTTGGGCTGATGAGCCCTTGATAACTGTGAAGAAGTGCTCAGAACACAGATGCATTAAAGATGCTGTTTAATGTCAAGAAGTTTGTCTACATTAAAGCTAAGCACATTCACACCTGTTTAAGAAGTGAGGGTATTCTTACCTGATTTTCTTTTATGCCTCCATATCTGTGTTTCCTCTCATTCAGCTCCATTTTCCTCACTCCCTAAAGTGGTATAATAAAGATAATTGCCATTTTTATTGCCAAGGGTCTAGTTTTGTTCCAGAAAGGATGCAGGCCTCCCTTCCCTTGTCTGCATTTCACTGCTGTGTACCTTCATTTTAGGCAATCAGGATCTTCACTTTTGTTCTCATGCTGTGTGTGTGTGTGTGTGTTTCTATTATGAGGCTGCCTCCAGAAAAGCATTACTTACTGCAAAGTCAAGTCTGTGTCATTCTTTTCAAAACTTCCTTCCCTTTTTGTCTCTTTATCTCCACCCTCCCACCCCCCTTCTCTCCCTCGCACCCTCTCTTTCTTTCTCTCCTAAAAACTGTCCTGTCATCATTAATATTTCCCAAAGCCATGAGCCATAAGAGGAAGCTTAGGATTCTTAGACTGCCAGGAGATATCTTCATCTTGCCATCTGGCTTTCTATTGTTCCCTCCCCACCCGATTAAGTCCAGGTTGGTTTCAAATATGTTACAGAGCTTCAAATATTGGGTTAATTCTAATCCAGAAATAAAAAAGACCAAGTCGTACCATCAAGGAGAAAGCAGTTATCCTTCTATTCCCTGGTCTTACCTAAGGCCAGAAACTTTTATGTGGAAATTTAACCAAGACTGTCAAATATCTTCACTCGTATACCACTTAAAATGGATAAAACCAAGTAAAAGCTGTGCGTCTCTGTAGATCTTAAAATTGGCATCTAAAATTTTTATTCATGAGCTTAAATTGTTGCAAAGAATGTAATTTTATGTATGTGTCAGTAGACACCTATCATGGTTCCCCGGGAGAGATTCTGCCCCAGGCCTGCAGAGAGAGTGTAACCCCTTCCCGGTCAGTGCTGAAATTTTCTCCCATCTGGGTTCCTTATCCTGGTTTGCTCCAGAGAATGCTTTGTTCTCAGGGG
>CAUYRH010016993.1:0-10444 GCA_963574655.1 Perodicticus potto | reverse complement strand
CCCCTGCGCAGTCAGACCTCACCAGGATTCTGCCCCTGGGATAGCACGGACAGAACACCTATTCCCAATGATCTGGGGAAAAGACGCTCACCATTTTGGACATTCCCATATGTTTGTATCTGCCTCACGCCTGAGCTGCGCAGGTCTCCGTGGGACCTAGCAGCGCGCCTTTCTGGTCATCAAACTCTGAGATCCACATTTCAGTGGAATTTTTTCCCAATTAGGTTTTGTGAGTTGCGACCTGCTGTCCTCCCTGTGGGAGGGGCCAGCTGCCCCTCCGCCGTGCAGGGGGAAACAGTTTACAGCAGTTTCCGCGGTTATGAACTATATTTCAAACACAACAATCCACCAAATCGCTGTGCGTTGCCAAGTGCCCATCCACTCCGACAATTCACACAGCGAAAGGTCCAGTACTCGCTCCCTCTCACCTGCTGACTGGGGAGTGATGAACTACGGGACCATCACCATCGCCATCTTACGGAAGGACCAGCATTTTAGCGTTAAACATGTTTTAGAAATATTCTCTAACTTAGCACCTCTACTATTTTTATGCACAAAAATAAAATTGTCATTATTTGTTTGCTTGTGTGAGGCACATTCAATAATACCAATACCAGTTTGTTTTTCTCCTGATGCTTGCTTTCTTGCTCCCTCCTATTGGAAAAAAAATAATAAAACTTCAGAAAATGTATTTCTTCCCTCACATACCCAATTGACCTATGAGACAACAAACATTTACTGCTTTTATACAACCTTGGGCACTATCCTGGGAAAATCTGAAAAAAGAAATAGACGATAGCTCTTTCTATAATTTAGTGAGAATAGAGGCACACAAAACAGATAAGAAAAGTATATGTTGGGGTGGTGCCTGTGGCTCAAAGGAGTAGGGCGCCAGCCCCATATGCTGGAGGTGGCAGGTTCAAACCCAGCCCCAGCCAAAAACTGCAAAAGAAAAAAAAAAAAAAAGAAAGAAAGAAAGAAAGAAAAGTATATGTCACTAATCCTACAATTATGATAAGTAAAGCAAAGTAAAGGCACCCATGAGAGAACAATCAGTTCTACTGGGGCAGCTCAGGAAAGATAGGGCCTAAGTTTGACAGACACCATGAGCAGCATGGGGCAAGAGGGTGGTGGTTTCTAGATAGGAGAGTGTGAGCAGAAAGCTGAGGCACAAAACAACATGATAAATGATGGTACCAAAGTAATGTGGTCAAACTAGAACAGTTACAGGAAATAAGATAAAGAGAAATTGGGAGAATCAAGCCCAACTATAAACAGCATTTGTCATGCTAGAATGTAAACTTTCTCTTTCATATAATGAGGTGTGTTCAATAAGCAGGTGCATTAGATCATCACAGATATATTTCAGAAATGTCACCCGGGGGCAGCAATGTAAATATAGACAAACATGGAGGGAAGCAAAGCCAGAAAAGAATATTCCAAGATTATAAGTCAGAGAGTAAATTCCAGAAATAAGACATGAAAATTGTAGGCAGGTAGAAAACACAGAACTTGGTGAGTGACTGGATTAGAGATTTGACACAGCTCTGAAGTGTAGGATTTTTCATGCTTCAATGTTTCAGTTCTCTTTATGAAGTGATACTCAGATGGGAAAACCAGATGATAGAATAAGTTACAAAGGGTCAAGAAAGAGCCAGGAAAAGGGACAGTATCTTTAGTTCTGGAACGTATCAAATTTGATGCACCCCAGAGTACTAAGAAGACATATCTAAATTAAACACATATGGAATAGAAGCAGATGACTTTACTCTGGAAAGGCAGATGGTATTAAGAATATAAATATTTGAAAGATAGACTGAGTGTCCATAGCTTAGCAGTTAGGGTACCAGCCATGTGCTCTGGGGCTCATGGATTTGAACCTGGTCCAGGCACGCTAAACAACAACAACAAAAATAGCTGGGCCTTGTGGCAGGTGTCTATAGTCCTAGCTACTAGGGAGGCTAAGGCAAGAGAATAACTTGAACCCAAGTTATTTGGGTTGCTGTGAGACATGGCCCTCTACTGAGAGTGACAAAGTGAGACTCTGTCACCAAAAAAAAAAAAAAAAAAAATTTAAAGATATTAACTAAACTGGTAGAATTAAATAATGCAAACCTATACAGAGATCTGAATTTGGAAAATGAAAATAAGAGGAGACTAAAAATGGGATTTGATTTTTCAAGAACTATATATTTCAAAGGAGTAATATTTACTTTTGTTAATATATGCAAATATTTATTTCTGGAATATTATAGCAATATGCATTTTTTAATTGAATGAAAAGATTTAATTCTAAAGCATTCCTTCCAGATGCTGCAAGATGACTCATTTGTAAAATTCAATTTTAAAAGTTTTAACTTGCAAAAGAGAAATACTTATGTCATTAGAGAATTATAGGGCATATTTAAACACTATCATGATGTAAAAAAGAATCTCTTCTGAAATTCACTTGGTTTCTTTATACACTTGTCAGCAACATACTAATAGCTCTATATGCCTATTTACACCATAAAGAATGGTAGTTAACAACTGGGAAAAGGATCAAGTATAAAAAACATAGTGATTAGATAATCCAAGCTGAAGATTTAAAACTCTTCCAGTACATCTAGAATTGTTAAGCAACACCCAATATTCACAGGAGAAGAGAAGAAAAAAAACTGAAAAATGAAGTCAATAGGATTCCTGAGTTTTAGAAATAACAGTATTTATATGCAAGGTTTACTGACTATGAATACTAAAGTTAATAAATCTTCCTGAAAATAATATAAATTATACCCATTACTGGAGATATTTTTAAAAGTAAAAAGTCTAATAAACTGTGGTATATGTATACCATGGAATACTATTCAGCTATTTAAAAAGATGAAGACTTTTTATCTTTTGCATTAACTTGGATAAAGTTGAAAAATATTCTCTTTTTTTTTTTGAGACAGAGTCTTATTATGTCACCCTGGGTAGAGTGCCATGGTATCACAGCTCACAGCCATCTCAAACTCTTGGGCTTAAGCGATTCTCTTGCCTCAGCCTCCCAAGGAGCTGGGACTACAGGCACCAGCCACAATGCCTGGTGCCAAGGCAAAATCTTCTTTTTTTCTTTTTCTTTTCTTTTTTTTTTTTGCTGCTTTCAGCCGGGGCTGGGTTTGAACCTGCCACCTCTGACATATGGGGCTCGCACCCTACTCCTTTGAGCCACAGGTGCTGCCCTTTTTTTTTTTTTGGTAGAGACAGTCTCACTTTATCGCCCTCCGTAGAGTGCTGTGGCATCACTCAACTCACAGAACCTCCAACTCCTGGGCTTAGGTGATTCTCTTGCCTCAGCCTCCCAAGTAGCTGGGACTACAGGCACCCGCCACTACGGCCGGCTATTTTTGTGTTTTGCAGTTCTGCTGAGGCCAGGTTTGAACCCGCCACCTTTGGTATATGGGGCTGGCACCCTACACAATGAGCCACAGGTGCCGCGGAAAATATTCTCTTTAGTAAAGTATATCACAAGAATGAAAAAGTAAGTAACCAATGTATTCAATACTAGTATAAAGCCAGTAGACCAACTGATACAAACCCACACAAGAGAAAAATTCAATTTAAGTCAAGTTGGGGAAAAGAGGGAGGGAAAAGGAAAGAAGGAGGGAGATTGGTTGGCTCTCACCTAATGGGCACAGCTCCTGGGTGAAGGGCACAATTACCACAGAGACCTTACCTAACAAACACTGTAACTTAATCATTTGTACCCTTATAATAATCTGAAATTTTACAAAAGGAAAAAGTCATCTTCCAGAGATAATTTTGTATACTTCAGGGACAATCCTTGATTCTATAATAATAGGTGGTTTATTTTAGAAAAAAACATAAACTTTGGTTACATTTATTTGATGTATGCATATATGTGCCCATTTCATACAGATATTATTAACAAGAGATTAATAAGCTAGAAATCAATAATTTATTCATTTCTTTCTTTAAGAAGGTTGAAGCTTAACATTTATTCTCTTATTTAATGGATGCAGAAGAGAAACTTCATTTATACAGTACATTTTAATTAAAATACTAAATAAAATGTTTATTTTTCCTCTTTTGTCTAAAAAGTTCTTAAACAGCTACCAAGATTATGTCTAATAGTAAAATAAAATAGTTAAGAAAGTTGAGAGTATAGAAAACATGAAGTTAGAAACCTAAAACAAGAACAAAAGGGTCAAACACTTAGTTCAAACTTCATAATTAACCTTATAAGACCTAAAACAGATTTCACTTTGCATTACCTATGAATAAAGGTTTTACTAGATTAAATATAAGAAGATGTCACTGTATCCAACTTAAAAAGAGATGAGGATTTAATTATTTTCAGTTTTTTAATTGACACAAAATAGATTACATATTTTCAGGGTACATGATTCATATAATCAAATCAGGCAATTTGGGATATCTATCACCTTAAATATTTATCTTTCCTTCATGTTAGGAACATTCAAGTTATTCTCTCCCTGCTGTTTTATATGAATTAATAACTATAGTCACTCTTAAATTTTCTTTCAGTTCTTCATTAAAATTAGGTAAGAGGCAGACGAATCAGTCAGAGTGGAGCATACAAGGGATGCAGCAGGACAGGAGGCCAGAGAGATTCAAACAGTATGAAAGACTCAATCCATTGTTGCTGCCTCAGAAGATGGAGTAAGGGGGCCTTGAACCAAGGAAGGTGGAAAATCTTGCATGTTCCATGTCAACAAATAAAGATGGAATTAAAATTGTCAAACTTCCAACCAATCAACTAGAAACCTTGTGTCAATAGATTATTTTATTTTATTTATTTTATTTTTTTTTTGGAGACAGAGCCTCAAGCTGTCACCCTGCATAGAGTGCTGTGGCATCACAGCTCACAGCAACCTCCAATTCCTGGGCTCAAGCGAATCTCCTGCCTCTGCCTCCCAAGTGGCTGGGACTACAGGCGCCCACCACAACGCCTGGCCATTTTTTGGTTGCAGCCGTCATTGTTGTTTGGCAGGCCCGGGCTGAATTCGAACCCACCAGCTCAGGTGTATGTGGCTAGCGCCTTAGCCCGTTGAGCCACAGGCGCCGAGTCATGTCAATAGATTATTAATGCTGCACTTGCTTCGGCTGCAAGATCCAAAACTCAAGTGGTCAAAAAGACCATGGAAATGTACAAGTGCATTGAGAAAATACTATACGTCTCCTCACTGAAGCACTAGATAACAATGCAAGAAATGTGTTCTGTGAGGAAAAAAAAAATAGGCTGGAGTAATGCAGGGGCTCAAAGAGCTGTAAAGGTTATTAGAAATCAAGAGGAGAAGGGGGTAAAAGAGGAGGAATAAAAAACATATCTATATGTACAAGGAACACTATTTTGGTGATAGGCACACTAAAAGCCCTGACTTTAGCATTACACAAGGTGGCCATGTAACAGAACAATTTGTGTCCTTGTAATATTTTGAAATTTAAAAAAGACTACCCAGCATTAATGTACACAGCTATGATTTAATAAAAAAAAAAAAAAAAAGGCTACCCAGCCACAGTGGTTCATAACTATAATCCTAGCAGTTTTAGAGGCCAGGGTGTGTGGATTACTTGAGCTCAGGAGTTTAAAACCAGTCTGTACAAGAGCAAGACCCCATCTCTATTAAAAATAGAAAAATTTGGGCAGTGCCTGTGGCTCAAAGAGTAGGGTGCTGGCCCCATATACCAGAGGTGGTGGTTCAAACCCAGCCCTGGCCAAAAACTGCACCCCCCCCAAAAAAACATAGAAAAATTAGCCAGGATTGCGGTGGGTGCCTGTAGTCCCAGCTACTTGGGAAGCTGAGACAAGAGGAGTGCTTGAGCCCAAGAGTTTGAGATTGCTATAAGCTATAATGCCACGGCACTCTACCCAGGGTGACAGAGACTCTGTCTGAAATATAATTTTTTTTTAAAAGACTATCTCAAAACAATGAGGGATAAGGTAGAAATATAAAAGAAAAAACTAGACATGATCAGCCAAGCACGTCTGAGCTTAAGTAAAAAAATACAAGGAAAAATATTACATATAAAAAAGTACAGGGAGAAATAAAGATATACAACAGAGACTTTTATTCACAGTATATCTCAAATAGTATTGATTAGTATTTATCTACAATTAGTTTTTTGAAAATACTTCTGTAAATAGAGTTTAATTTTATTATTATAAATTAAGCCAGTCATCAATTAGTTAAATATAATCGCCTTCCACTATATGAAAGCTGTAACATTAGCACTACAGAGAGACATAGAAAAAGAAATATTCCAAAAAAAAAAGGAAATAAATATTCCATTAACTTTCCACTTGGAGAAAGAATTGGTAATCAAAATTTTATAGCATAAAGATATGTTTACAAGAACATTGTTTGAAGCAAAAAAAATTTAAGAAATTTTATTCTAAAATCTTAATCTAAGCTTCCAGATGGAGGACACTAGAAAATATACTGTAACTATGTTTTCTATTGACAATATATTTCTAAATTATTTCCTGCTTATGACATATTTTCCTCAACATTAACTCCCTGAACTTACATTTTCTAAACATCAACATGGCATATAAATTTAAGTCATAATTTCAGAAATGCAACAGATTAATTTATTAGACATATTAGGCATACTGTATTATCTATAACATTCCATTATATAGAAATCCACTTACCTATTTATTTCTTCATATTCAAAAATATTAAAATGTTTGTTACATACAAGAGTGGGGCAGGACACAATTATAAGAGGGTCTTTATCTAACAAATGCAATCAATGTAACCTGGTTCTTTGTGCCCTAGATGAATCCCCAACAATAAAAAAAAAAAAAGACTTTATTCTAGGTACCTCAGGATACAAACAAATATATTTCCTAACCTCCCTAGAAGCTCATAGTGATACACAGGCTTTGACTAATACAAAAATAACTAAATATAAAACATTATGAAATATAAGATTGTATAATGTGATACAAGGACTGTGAGTGGATTTTTTAAGATAACAATATAAAAAAATTCTGAAATTAGGAAGGAGAGAGGAGGGTGGGGTCTTGGTGTGTGCCACACCTTTCAGAGGCAAAACACGATTGTAAGAGGGACTTTACCTAACGCATGCAATCAGTGTATCATGGTTTCTTGTACCCTCAATGAATCCCCAACAATAAAAAAATAAACAAATAAAAATAAATTCGGAAATTAAAGTCTTACTATACAAGTATTAACATTCTCTGCTTCTAGAAATTTTGTTATTTAGGGTAAAATATTTTCTAATCGTTCAGTTAGATAAAGAATATTAAATATACTCTGAGTACACTAAATATACTCTAAATGGAGTGACTTAGGAAACTTGGTGGAATCCCTTTTGAGAAAGAGAATTTAAATTTCTTAATTTTTAAAATTTGATTTTTAAAAAGTTACAGACAGGGTTGTTCAAGCTGGCATTGAACTCCTGGACTTGAGTAATCCTCTCACCTAAGCCTTCTGAGAAACCTGGATTACAGGAATGTGCTATGATACCAAGCTAAATTTCCACAATTTCTAATATTATTTAGTCACATTACAAAACCAAGAATAGAAACAGAGAAAAAGCTCTGTCCTAAAACCCACAAGACACCAAAAAAACGAAGTGTCCAAGGACAAAAAGGAAACTATGTGCTATGTGCTACTAAATTGGGAAACTGAGGGGCACCAGAGAGACTCCATGATTCCTGTAACAGGTAACTAAATTCATTGGAAATTTATTTAGGCAAAGGTATTACAAAAATCATGTTAACTGGATGCAGCTGGAACATATTCTTCTTAGCAAAGTATCTCAAGAATAGAAGAAAAAGTATCCAATGTACTCAGCCCTAATATGAAACCAATTTATAAACACTTACACTTCCATATGAAAGCTATAACCCAACTACAGTCCTAGATAAAGAGGAAAAGAGGAGGGGGAGAGGAGGAGAGAGTAAGTGGAGGGAGGGTAATTGGTGGGACCACACCTATGGTGCGTTTTACAAGGGTACATATTAAATCTACTAAGTGTAGAATATAAATGTCTTAACACAGTAACTAAGAAATTGAGGTAAAGGCTATGAAAACCAGTTTGATGAAAGTATTTCAAATTGTATATAAAACCAGCACATTATACCCCATAATTGCATTAATGTACACAGCTATGATTTAATAAAAAAGAATCATTGAAATTTACTGATAAATATAAAATATACTTTAAAAACTAAATAAATTATAAAATATCAAAAAAATAAAGAGTAATTTTTAAAAGTCATGTTAATATGATATAAAAGTCACTGTAAGAGTATATATCCAAGTTCGGCACCTGTGGCTCAACGGGCTAAGGCGCCAGCCACGTACACCGGAGCTGGCGGGTTTGAATCCAGCCCAGACCCGCCAAACAACAATAACGGCTGCAACCAAAAAAAATGGCCAGGCGTTGTGGCGGGTGCCTGTAGTCCCAGCTACTTGGGAGGCAGAGGCAAGAAACTCACTTGCGCCCAGGATTTGGAGGTTGCTGTGAGCTGTGATGTCACAGCACTCTATCCAGGGTGACAGCTTGAGGCTCTGTCTCAAAAAAAAAAAAAAAAAAGAATATATATTCAAATAAACTTAACTAAATTTCATATTTCCTCAATTGTGGGAAAGTTCCCCCTAATATAATTTTCCTGTCACTATGCATTTTTCAGCCCTCTCTTTTTTTTTTCAACCCCACCTCCCTCAAAGTATTTATCAACCTTTTTTATATAAAAAATGTAAAAACATTCACCTAGTCATATTTCTATTAAATGGTTTTCTCTGGCCAACTTTTCATGGCAAACAAAATGATCATAGTTAGATCATTGTTAAAATTTTTTGAATCACAAAATTTTTTAAAATTATTTTTTATTAAATCATAACTTTGTACATTGGATGCATTTATGGGGTTCAGGGTACTGCTTTGATATACAATGTGAAATTCTTACATTGAACTAAGCAACACATCTATCTCAATTATATTCATTTCTTAATAGTTTTGAAATGTACCATCGCATCATGCACATTAGGTGAGGTCCCCCCAAATACCCTTCCTCCTCCTATATCCCCCCTCCACTCTGCTCTCTCTCTTCTTCCCTTCTACTTTCTTGACCATAGTTGTGTTTTGCCATTCATGTGCGTGTGTAGGTGGTTATATATTGATGTCATAGTAGTATTGAGTACATTGGATACTTTTTTATTCCATTCTTGAGATACTTTACTAAGAAGAATATGTTCCAGCTCCACCAGGTAAACATAAAAGATGTGAAGTCTCCATCTTTTTTATGGCTGCATAGAATTCGATGGTGTACATATACCACAATTTGTTAATCCATTTGTGGATCGATAGGCACTTGCGCTGTTTCCATTTCTTGGCTGTTATGAATTGGGCTGCAATAAACATTCTGGTGCAAATGTCTTTGTTGTAAAACAATTTTTGATCATATGGGTATATACTTAGTAGAGGAATTGCAGGATCGAATGGTAGGTCTACTTTTAGTTCCTTGAGCCATCTCCACACTGCTTTCCAAAAAGGTTATTTTAGCTTGCATTCCCACCAGCCATGTAGAAGTGTTCCTTCTCTCTGCATCCATGCCAACATCTGCAGTTTTGGGATTTTGTGATGTGAGCTAATCTTAATAGAGTTAGATAATATCTCAAAGTGGTTTTGATTTGCATTTCTCTGATGATTAAAGATGAAGAGCACTTTTTCATGAGTTTTTAGGCCGTGTGCCTGTCTTCATCAGAGAAGTTTCTGTTCAAGTCACTTACCCACATAGAATGGGGCTATTTGTTCTTTTCTTATTGATTAGTGTGAGTTCTCTGTAGATTCTTGTTATCAGACCTTTTTAGGAAGCATAACCTGCAAAAATCTTCTCCCATTCTGAAAGTTGTCTGTTTCCTTTACTTACTGTGCTCTTGGCTGTGCAAAAGCTTTATACTTTGACCAGGTCCCAGCAATGTATTTTTTTTAATTTGCATTAAATCATACCTGTGTACATTGTGCAAACATAGTCTGCACAATGTGCAGACTTCATATACAGTATGAAATATTTTCATTAAACTGTTTAACATAGCCTTCATGGCACTATATGAAGACATTTGTATTCTGCATTTAGTAAGTTTCACCTGTACCCTACTAAGATGCCCTGTAGGTGTGATCCCACCAATCGCCCTCCCTCCACCCATCCTCCCCTCACCCCTCCCCTCCCTTGCCATTTTCCCCATATTCTGGTGCAATAATTGGATTTCAGCCTTCATATGAAAGCTATAAATAAGTTTCATAGTAGGGCTGAGTACACTGGATACTTTTTCTTTCATTCTTGAGATACTTTGCTAAGAAGAATATGTTCCAGCACCATCCATGTAAACATGAAAGAGGTAAAGTCTCCAAACACCTTTTCAAAGTTAATAAGTGTATTAACAAATGAATGAAAGCAGTC
>CAUYRH010016991.1:0-18329 GCA_963574655.1 Perodicticus potto | reverse complement strand
AGAGTGCCATGGCATCACAGCTCACAGCAACCTCTAATTCCTGGGCTCAAGCGAGTCTCTTGCCTCCGCCTCCCAAGTAGCTGGGACTACAGGCGCCCGCCACAACGCCCGGCCATTTTTCGGTTGCAGCCGTCATTGTTGTTTGGCGGGTCCGGGCTGGATTCGAACCCGCCAGTTCAGGTGTACGTGGCTGGTGCCTTAGCCTGTTGAGCCACAGGCGCTGAGCCATCCAAGTTGGATTTTAATTATAGTAGATTGGTTTGATACTTGGAGTTGGAATAATGCCTTTTTTGTTTGTTTATTTATTTTTTATTAAATCATAGCTGTGTACATTAGTGCAATTGTAGGGTACAATGTGCTGGCTTCATGTACAATCTGAAACATTTTCATCAAACTGTTTAACATAGCCTTCATGGCATTTTCCTAGTTATTGTATGAAGACATTTGTATTCTGCATTTAGTAAGTTTCATCTGTACCCTTCTAAGATGCACTGTAGGTGTGATCCCACCAATTACCCTCCCTCCATTCATCCTCCCCCCGCCCTTCCCCTTTCCTCATATTCTTGTGCTGTAATTGGGTTATAGCCTTCATATGAAAGCTATAAATTAGCTTCAAAGTAGGACGGAGTACATTGGATACTTTTTCTTCCATTCTTGAGATACTTTGCTAAGAAGAATATGTTCCAGCTCCATCTATGTAAACATGAACGAGGTAAAGTCTCCATCTTTCTTTAAGGCTGCATAGTATTCCATGGTATACAAGTACCACAATTTATTAATCCATTCGTGGGTCGATGGGCACTTGGGCTTCTTCCATGACTTAGCAATTATGAATTGGGCTGCAATAAACATTCTGGAACAGATATCTTTGTTATAATGTGGTTTTTGGTCTTCTGTGTATATATCTAGTAAAGGAATTATAGGGTCAAATGGCAGTTCTATGGAATAATGCCTTGAATTATACTATTGATAAAAGCTATGTCCTTATCTAAGCGACAGGAAGTAAGATTAGAAGGACTAAATACTGAGAAGAGGCAGATAATTGACAGTGCATGGTAATAATCTCTTTAAATGAAGTCATCCAGTGATAGAGGTATAAAATACAGAATTTGTGTAGTAAAATCTAGCAAGCTATGTCAGTTCAATTCCAGGCCCAGGCAGACACCTGAGCAGATGTGTGGACAGAAACCACATGTTTTGGACAGATTGATAACCACAAAGAATTCACTGTTACTGACCTTAACTGGGCCCTTAATACTATTACTTATCCTTAACATGCTTTTAACTCACACACATCTACCATATGCAGTGATTGTTTCGTATATCCTTTACTTCTGTTATTGCATTGACATCACACTGTCTTGTTTTACTGCTTTTCTTTACAAAAGAAAAAGACACCGTGGTGCTTGTTTTCTTCTTGTTTTTCCACATTCTGAACTTTTCTATGTCAATTTTGCCAGCTCCTTTCCCTCTTCACTTGATCTTTAAATGCTAATGTTTACTGAGACTTGATCTTCAATCTTTTCACTTTGCTCAATTGGTTTTAGCCTTACATGACTTAAATTTACAATGCACTAAGACAATTGGTTTTAGTCATTACATGACTTAAATAACTATTTACATTTGCATTTACAATGCAAATAACTATTTACAGTGTAGTATACATATAATGTAAGACTCAAATGTAACCTTAAATTTTCTAATAGTCACAGTACAAGTAGGATTTCTCCTGCTGATCAAGATGCATAACAGGGCCTATATTCACCTTCCTTCCTGAAGCAATTAAAAATGTTAATACCTGGCTCGGCGCCTGTGGCTCAACGGGCTAAGGTGCCAGCCACGTACCCCTGAGCTGGCAGGTTCGAACCCAGCCCGGGCCCACCAAACAACAATGATGACTGCAACCAAAAAATGGCTGGGCGTTGTGGCAGGCGCCTGTAGTCCCAGCTACTTGGGAGGAGGAGGCAGGAGACTCGCTTGAGCCCAGGAATTGGAGGTTGCTGTGAGTTGTGATGCCACAACGCTCTATCCAGGGTGACAGCTTGAGGCTCTGTCTCAAAAAAAAAAAAAAAAAAAATTAATACCAGACAAAATATATTTAACAGTGGTTTTCGAGGAACTAGACATCAGGCAATAAAAGACAGTGATTTCCGAGAGCTAGGAAACAAATCCGGTGTGGCTTGGATTGCCACAGCTTACTGTCTTGAATTTTTAGACGTTGGTCCAGAGAGTGAGATGCTGTTTGGATCCTGGCAGAACCTCTGAGTTAAGGAAATGGAATTGAGACACTAGGAAGACAAAAGCTTTTAGAGCTTTCAGGGTAGAGATTCAGGATCATTGCCTGAGGTCTATTATTCAGAGAGGATAACTTTATAGTGGCAGGGTATCTCCTGGAAGATTCAGCAGAATACTGATTGGCACATGCATATGGAGGGGCCATTCAAGGCTAACAAAAGATTTATCACACAGGGCTGGGAATACTGTCTGTTTTCAAGATGTAGTTTTAAAACCTGAATCATGGGACATTGGGTAGAGTACTCAGAAGGAATAATTGTAGTGCAGATTAATAATTAGTTCACTATAACAAATCTTAAAATAAGAAAGATACAAAAAGATCACCACCTAACCAGATAAAATTCAAAATGATTGGCATTCAATCACAAATTATTGTTCATAGAGAGAAGCAGGAAAAAGATGACTTTAAATGAGGGGAAAAATGGACCAGTCAAAGCTCACCTGGAAGTGACACAGATATTATTATAGAATTTCAAACTAGAACTTTCACAGTTATTATAATTGTATTCATTATGCTGGAAAAGTTTAATAGTGACATGGAAGATTTACAAAAGACCCAACTTGTACTTCAAGGGATGAAAGGTACAGTATCAGAAAAGAAGCATATAAGGGGTAGGATTAGTAGCAGATTAGATTTTGCAGAAGAAAAGATTAATAATGAGATTGAGGGCATAGCAATAGGAACTATCTCTAAAGTGAAGCATGGGGAACAAAATGATTTTAAAAAATTAAAGCAATTTCATTGCTCTATAGAATAATTTCTATATATATAATTGGAGAACCTAAAAGAGAAGGGGACAAAATATTTGAATAAATAATGCTTGAAAGCTTTCTACATTTGATAACAGTTTTCAATTCCGAAAAGCCCAACAAACTCCAAGCAAAAGAAATGTGATAACTGCACTCTGACACATTATAATCAAATTGCTCAAATTCAGTGATAGAGAGAAAATCTTAAAATTAAAAGCAAGTAGAAGAAAAAAGACAGGTGATGTATAAAATAAAGATAAGACTGATACCAGGTTTCCTGTTGGAAAAACTGCAAGCAAGAAGACAATTGATCAATACCTTTAATGTAGGAAAAGTGGGGAAACGAAATCTTTCCACTGAGAATTTCAAATCTGGTCAAAATACGTCTTAAATGAAGGGACAATAAAGAAGTATTAATTGAGAGTCATGAATATGTTCACAATTTTGATTGTGCTGTCTTCTCTTGGTTTTTCTTGGTCTAGATAAAGATTTGTCAATTTTGTTGATCTTCTTTTAAAGAACCAATTTTTGATTTTGTTTTCTCTATACTTTGTTTCTTTGGTTTTTGATCTTTTCCCTGTTTTCTTTTTGTGTCTTTTTTTTTTTTTTTTAGAGACAGAGCCTCAAGCTGTCACCCTGGATAGAGTGTTGTGGCATCACAGCTCACAGCAACCTCCAATTCCTGGGCTCAAGCGAGTCTCCTGCCTCTGCCTCCCAAGTAGCTGGGGCTACAGGCGCCTGCCACAATGCCCGGCCAGTTTTTGGTTGCAGCCGTCATTGTTGTTTGGCGGCCAGGGCTGGATTCGAACCCGCCAGCTCAGGTGTACGTGGCTGGCGCCTTAGCCCGTTGAGCCACAGGCGCCGAGCCTCTTTTTGTGTCATTTGACCTTCATTTTTTAGATTTTTATCTGAAAAGGTGGAATCTTTAATTTTTGATTTTGAGATCATGTTTTCAATGTAGATATCGAGAGTTATAGCTGTTACTCTAAGCACTGCTTTTGCATTCCATACATTTGGAAATATTGTTTTCATTTTTATTTTGCTTGAAATAACTTAGAATTTCCTTGTAGTTTTTCTTTGATCTCTGTATCATTTAGAACTTGTGTTATTTAGTTTTCAAATATTTGTGGATTTTCTCAGTTTTCTCTTCTGTTTTTTTGAGACAGAGTCTTATTATGTCACTCTTTGTAGAGTGCAGTGGTATCACAGCTCACAGCAACCTCAAATTCTTGGGCTCAGGCAATTCTCTTGCCTCAGCCTCCCAAGTAGCTAGGACTACAGGTGCCTGCCACAGTGCCTAGCTGTTTTTTGGTTGTAGTTGTCAATTGTTGTTTGGCAGCTCTGGGCTGGGTTCAAGCCCACCACCTCCGGTGTATGTGGCTGGCTCCCTAGCCACTCAGTTACAGGCGCCAAGCCTCTCAGTTTTCTTTTGTTGTTGATTTTTAATTTAGTTTTTGATGAATAGACTTTGCATGATTTAAATTCTTTTAAATATATTGAGACCTGTTTTGTATCCTAGCAAATAGTCTGTTCTGGAGAAGTGGTATTTGTTGTTGTCAGGTGGAATATTCTGTAGATTCAGCTTGGAATTCAGGTTGGTTGGTGATATTGTTCAAATCTCAAATTGTTTATTTTCTGTCTCTTTGCTGTAGCAATTATTGAGACATCTGTAATATTATTAAATTGTCTGTTTATTTCTGTTAATTTTTGTTTTATTTGTTTTAGGGGTCTGTATACATAATTGCTATATCTTAATGTAATCTTTTAACATTATGAAATGTCTGTTTTTCTCTCTAGTAATATTTTTCCTTCCTTTTTTTGGTCAGATATTCATATAGCTATTCTGTATCTCTCTCTTTTTTTTTTTTTTTTTTTTTTTTTGAGACAGAGCCTCAAGCTGTCACCCTGGATAGAGAGTGCTGTGGCATCACAGCTCACAGCAACCTCCAATTCCTGGACTCAAGCGAGTCTCCTGCCTCCGCCTCCCAAGTAGCTGGGACTACAGGCATTCGCCACAATGCCCGGCCATTTTTTGGTTGCAGCTGTCATTGTTGTTTGGAGGACCCAGGCTGGATTCGAACCCGCCAGCTCAGGTGTACGTGGCTGGCACCTTAGCCCATTGAGCCACAGGAGCCGAGCCTGCTATTCTGTATCTCTTGTGATTACTTTCGTATGATACATCTTCTATTTTTTTACTCTCAGTCTGTTTGTTGGTTCTTTTTTTTTTTTGGAGGCGGAGTCTTAGGCTGTCACCCTGGGTAGAATGCCATGGCATCATAGCTCACAGCAACCTCCAACTCTTGGGCTCAGGCAGTCCTCTTGCCTCAGTTTTTCTACTTTTAGTAGAGATGGGGTCTTGCTTTTTGCTCAGGCTGGTCTCATTCTTGTGAGCTTAAGCAATCCACCTGCCTTTGCCTCTCAGACTGTTAGGATTATAGGCCTGAGTCACTGCACCCGGCCTCAGTCTCTTTCTTTGAATCAAAGTGTGTTCCTTATAGATAGGATGTAGGTGGGTCTTTTGCTTTTTTTAAAATCTAGTCTTAGAAATAACTTTTGCGGCTTGGCGCCTGTGGCTCAATTGGCTAAGGCTCCAGCCATGTACACCTGAGCTGGCGGGTTCGAATCCAGCCCGGGCCCGCCAAATAACAATGACAGCTGCAACCAAAAAAATGGCCGGGCGTTGTGGCGGGCTTCTATAGTCCCAGCTACTTGGGAGACAGAGGCAGGAGACTTGCTTGAGCCCAGGAATTGGAGGTTGCTGTGAGCTGTGATGCTACGGCACTCTATCCAGGGTGACAGCTTGAGGCTCTGTCTAAAAAAAAGTCAGAAATAACTTTTGCTTTTGATTGCATTTAATCTATTTATAATTAATGTATTTATTAATATGATTGAATTTATGGCTGCCATCTTGTTATTTGTTTTCTATATGTCTCTTTTTTTATTTTTTACTCTAGTCTTTTATGGTAAATAGATATTTTCTTGTGTAGCATTTACTCTTGTTTTTAAGCTTTATGAGCTTTCTCTGTTACGACAGATGGAAAGTCTGGCATGAGGAAGTAACTGCTTGAGCTAATGCTGGTCCTGAGTTGTCTCTTAAGTTTCTGCGCAGATTACAGTAATAAGCATTTTAACTTAAAACACTCTATTTCATAGTAAGACTACACTAATTCCAGTAATAGGTAGAAAATTTGCTGCAATATAAGTCTCTTCTCTTCCCATTCTTTTTTGAAATCATCGTATGCTACACCTTTATAAAAGCCTTACAATGTAATGATACAATTACTGGCTAAATAAGCTTGTCTTTTAAACCAATTTGGATAAGAAATTAAAAAAAAATTTATCTTATATTTGCCCAAGTAATTTTCTTTTCTTGTACTTTTTTTTCAGTTGGATTTCAGTTACTCTTTGATGTTATTTTCTTTCTTTCTTTCTTTCTTTTTTTTTTTGAGACAGAGTCTCAAGCTGTCGCCTTGGGTAGAATGCTGTGGCATCGCAGCTCACAACAACCTCAAACTCTTGGGCTTAAGTGATTCTCTTGCCTCAGCCTCCCAAGTAGCTGGGACTATAGGTGTCCACCACAACGCCCGGCTATTTTTTGGTTGTAGTTGTCATTGTTGTTTGGCAGGCCTGGGCTGGGTTTGAACCCGCCAGCTCTGGTGTATGTGGCTGGTGCCCTAGCCGCTGAGCTACAGGTGCTGAGCCAATGTTATTTTCTTTTATAAAAGTATTTTTTGTTTGGCAAGTCTGCTGGCAACAAATACTCTTAATCTTTGCTTATCTGTGAATGTTAATTTTGCTTTCATTTTATGTAGTTTTGCTGGATACCAGAATTTTGCCTAACAGTGTTTTTTTTTTCTTTTTAAACATTTAAAATATGCTATCCCATTGCCTTCTGGCTTTCATTTTCTGATAATAATTCAGTTGTTAATCTTTTGACGTTCCTTAGTATGTGATGAGTATTGTTTTTCTTCTATTGCTTTTAAGATTTTCTTTTTGTGGCTTGGCGCCTGTGGCTCAACGGGCTAAGGCGCCAGCCACATACACCTGAGCTGGTGGGTTCGAATCCAGCCTGGGCCCGCCAAACAATGATGACGGCAGCAACCAAAAAAAAAAAAATGGCCGGGCGTTGTGGTGGGCGCCTGTAGTCCCAGCTACTTGGGAGGCGGAGGCAGGAGACTCGCTTGAGCCTAGGAATTGGAGGTTGCTGTAAGCTGTAATGCCACAGCACTCTACCCAGGGTGATAGCTTGAGGCTCTGTCTCAAACAAAAAAAAAAAAAAAAAAAAAAAAAGATTTTCTTTTTGTTTGGGTTTTGACATTTTGTCTAGTGTGTGTTTAGGTGTGGAGTTCTTTGAGTTTATCTTTCCTGGCATTAGTTGTATCTTTGGTATTTATTAACCACTTAGATGTATAGGTCAGTATTCGGAAGTTTTTGCCATTTATTTCCTTAACATTTTTTTGGCTTATATTTTTGTGTCTCCTTTATTTCTTAGACTGAATTATATAAAAGTTATGTGCTTAATGGTTTTCACAGGTGTGTCATTTCTTGTTTCCTGTTTATTATTTATTTTCATTCAGACTAGATAATGTCTACATATCTATCTTCAAGTTTGCTGATTTCTTTTTCTTGGAATCTATTCTACTATTATGTAAATTTAAGCTCCAGAATTTCTACTTGATTTTTATGATAATTTCTATGTTTTTATTGTTAATTAATTAATTAATTTATTTTTATTAAATCATAAACACATAGATCATGTATAGATTGATGCATTTATGGGGTACAATGTGCTGATTTCATATAAAATTAGGAATGCTTACATCACACTGGTTAATATATACCTCATCTCATTTACTTAGTGTGTTAAGACATTTATACTCTATAGTAATAGATCCGTCATGTACCCTTACATTAAGCACCATTGGTGTTATTGTTAATTTTTATTTTATAATTGTCTTAATACTTTCTTTAATTCCTTAAATATGATTTCCTTTGGTTCTTTCAACATATTTATCATAGTCGTTTTGACATTTTTTGTCTACTGTGATTTACATCTGAGTCTAGTCAGAGATAGTTTTTATTTACAGGTTTCCCCCCTTCTTTGTATTGGCCACACTTTTGCTATTTCTTTGCCTGTCTTATACATATGTATTTTTGGTTGTTGAAAACTTGGCATTTTATATAATATAGCAGCTCTAGAATCTACCTCCTCCCCACCCCCAGAGTTAGTGAGTTTTATTGTTTTTTCGTTTAGTGGTCAGCCAATGATTGTTCAGATATTGTGCTCAGACTTCTGTGATTTGTTGAGAGAATCTTGGTGTGTTCAAAGATCAGGGAGTTCACAACTCTGCCTTGGCTTTTTTTTCCTGCTTGTGTAAGACCTTCCATTCACCAGGCATGAGTAGATAGATGGGGCCCTATACAGTCTCTTCTATGTGTGTGTACAATATTTAGATCCCTAAAAATTTGTGGGAACTTATCAAAGCACCATAAGTTGTCTAGTTTCCCATGTTTCCTGTTAAATTTTGGTTTGCCTATTGTTTGTCACTGATTGATGTTGCTTTTCAGTAGAGATCCCAGTCAGGTGAGCCCTTCTCTCAACAGGAAGGAGGTCCTCACAGACCATCCCATTAAGCTGTCAGGGCAGGTAGGAGTAGCTCTGCATTAGAATACAATGGACCTTTGTTTCTCTTACTCAAGTTCCGTACTTTTCCTTATATAAGTATTTTTCATTTTCTTTAATGTTTCTGGTCAATTTTATAGTCATTTTGATAATTTTTGTCCAGTTTTATCTGGAAAGAGGTTTACTTAACTCCTAACCCTTGAGATTCTGAAAGTAAGTCCTACCTTCTCTCATCTCCTACAGATTAATAATTGATTTTACTATTTCTGTAAAACAGTTTGATTCTATTTTTTTTCTGCCTGAGTAATTTTTAAAGAGTGGAATCTAACCATGTCATTTCTTTGCACGACAAACCCATTGCTTTTAGAATAACATTCAGAGTTAATACAGCCTACAAGTCTGGGGTTAATTTGGCTTCTGGCTCCCTCTCCAGGCTCATTTTAAATCATTCTTCCTCATGGAAGGCATCAGGGTCCTTTCCATGTAGGATCTATGATCTTCTTGGAGTGCTTTTTTGTGTTTTTTCAGTTAATAACTCCTTTCAGTTCATCACATCTGAATTTCAATGGCGTTTCTTCAAGAAAGCCTTTCCTCACTTTTCCTGAGACCAGAATAGATATTACTGACCTTTGTTGTCTTTACACACTGTTTACAGTGAATTAATTAATTAATATTTATTTTTGAGACAGAATCTTACTCTATTGCCCTAGGTAGAGTGATGTCAGCATAGCTCACCACAACTTCAAACTCCCGGGCTCAAGTGACCCTCCTGCTTCAGCCTCCCAAGTAGCTGAGACTTCAGGTAGACACACCATGCATAGCTCAGTCTTTCTATTTTTGGTAAAGATGGGGGTCTCACTCTTGGTCAGATTAGTCTCTAACTCTTGAGTTCAAGCGATCCTCCCACCATGGCCTCCCAGAATGCTAGGATTACAGGCATTGAGACAGTATTCCTGGTGTATAGTGAAATTATTGTTTATTCTGTGATTTATTAAATGACTAAATCTTCATTTACCTGTAATGTCTTTGAAGACAGTTTTACACAGGAAATTCTTTAAAAATATTTTTGAATAAGAGAATGATTCTATAGGTCATATAATGAGCACCTGACCAGGGGGAAGGAGATAGCTCATAGGAAATCTTTTTTTTTTTTTTTTTTTTGAGACAGAGCCTCACGCTGTCACCGTGGATAGAGTACAGTGGCATCGCAGCTCACAGCAACCTCCAAATCTAAGCAATTCTCTTGCCTTAGCCTCTCATGTAGCAGGGATTACAGACACCCACCACAATGCCCGGCTATTTTTTGTTTGTAGTTGTCATTGTTGTTTGGCAGACCTGGGCTGGATTCTAATCAGCCAGCTCTGGTGTATGTGGCTGGCGCCTTAGCTACTTGAGCTACAGGTACTGAGCCATAGAAAATCTTTATGGAAGGGGGTGATAAATCAATTGAATGCTAAAATTTGTGTAGTAAACTGCCACTATTCAGTAAGATAGCTTCTGAAAGTATCACATATATTTAAAATCCTTTTTGTTTGGTATATATTATAAATGCTCCATAGAGACACTAATATATTTATAAAAGTTTGACAATGTATAGAATTAAGCCACTTGAAATATCATTAATTAAATGCATTATTACATTTATAACTGTATAAAAAGTATAACTCAGTATTGAGAACTTATCTGATCCTCTGTTTGATTTTTACCCTTAATGAATAAGCTCTATCCTTTTCATTTCCATGTCGTTATGAGTTTCTTATGCTAGCGCCCTTGGAGCTTGTTCTGTTTTAGTTTGGTGAGACCCACCTACAAGTTCTCCCCAAAAAGTGTTTGACCTAAAAGCCAGGTTTGGCAGCAGGGAAGCTCTCATTTGATTTGTTATAATACATTTCTGATCTTTGTGGAAACATTGTGGGGTCAGGCAGAAACTTACTGATATTGCAATAACTAATATTGAGGGAAGCAAAGTTAAATCAATTTTAGTATATTCTATTTAGGAGTGGAGTAGCTCAGTTTATAAAGATTTGTATTAAGCTAAACAGTTAAGGACCCCTAAGAGCTAATTCTTCACTATCTCTAAAAAGTTAAGTTTTGAAAACAAACAGAAAACCTTGTTCTCTAAGAGTCTCTTATTATCAAGGTTTTTCTGTACTACAAATAGTACATTAAAAATTGTCCTTTTTATTAAAAAAAAAGGGAAATGGGGGCAGTGCCTTGGCTCAAAGGAGTAGGGTGCCGGCCCCATATGCCGGAGGTGCTGGGTTCAAACCCAGCCCTGGCCCAAAACTGCAAAAACCCCAGTAATTTTGGGCGGTGCCTGTGGTGCAAAGGAGTAGGGCACCGGCCCCATATGCCGGAGGTGGTGGGTTCAAACCCAGCCCTGGCCAAAAACTGCAAAAACAAAAAAAAAAAAGGGAAATGGAATTCTGGGAAAAGAATACAGAGCTGTGGTTCTTCCTTAAATTTTCTTAGCTATGGAAATAGAACTTTAGAGATTACTTATCTTGGGCCTTCGGAATTGTTGGTCTTAGAATGATTATTGGCATACAATATTATTTATTGTATAATAATAGTAATAATGCTTATGATGATCTCATGTAGTCAGAATTCAAGTGGGATAAAATGAATATGAAACAGTATATTTTGGGAAGGATTTGGTTCATTTGTCATGTCAAAGATACATGTTTCGTGGGTCTAGATGGTATGGATATTGTATCATTAGAAACAATGATGCACCTTAAAACCTGTGCTGATGCTCAGGAGGCTTACCATACTGTTAGCCTATTTGGCATGAATGCTGAATTTCCCACAGGGTTACAACTTATGGAAGAGCGTGTGGATGAGTAGTTTGCTGGCATATGCTTCTTGAATTGTTAGGTATTTTGGTCTCAAGTTTTATGTTGAAGAGTTTCATGTTTTAATGACAAAAATGCTTACTGTAAATTATAGCTTGGGAAAGAGAGTCACTTCCCTGCTTCAGCAAAAAGCTAGGTAAAGCATTGGTGGTGGGGTAAAGTAGCTGTGGAGTTTTATATTCAGATTGTATGAACAGTAAACAGAGCATCTAAAATAACCACTTGCGCATTGTAACAAACACATCATCATTTGCTTAAAAAAGAGTTATAATTACAGTTGACGAAGCATGGACACCATAAAAAATGCATTAGTTTGGCTTGACACATTAATTACCTGTTTTTGCAGATGTTTTTATGTATTGTTGTGTGAACAGTTTACAAAATAATTACGGGAAAGTCATATGGAAAATAAGCTAAGTGGGTGGTTTCTCGTCTAAATATTTTCATTCATATGAATCTCTGTGAGGCACAGCTGCTCTGTTGCAAAAGCAGAGAGAGAGATGAGGATTCTCGAAGGGTTTCTTATTAGATGATCTCTGTCATCAGAATCACCACATTTTTATATCTTTAGCAACACAGTTTAAAAACATTTAATTGAGAGGGCTGGCTTAATCCTTGTGGTTATTGAAAAATCCTTGATTCTGATCAGAAGAAATGTAGATATCTATGATTATTTTAAAGTAAACCAGATAAAACCAAAAAAGCCTTAAAGGGAAAACTCATAATTTCTTAGATACTTTCAAATACCTTGAGAAAGAGTTAATCATTATTTTATAATTACTTGAATCACACAGTTTTATGTAATTTATAGCTTATGTCTTTATAATTAAACTTAGATATAATTAAACTAGATATAAATTTCACAGTTCAGCTTACCTGTTCTCTCTTAGAGGTATTGAAACTGTAAATCTGCTTTTTCTCAGAAGCTTTCTGTGTGCCATTAATGGTCTCAAAGTAGGTTTCATTTGAAAAATAACCAGGTCATTGTGAGACATATTGTCCCTTTATAAACTGTTAAGCAACATACCTTTCAAAATTGTAACTGTCAAGCAATGAAAATATAGTTTGCGGATTTCATTCTACTTACACAGTGGTTTATAAATAGAATATCTGTGCTATATTTTTCTCATTGATACAGTTATGGGTGATTTTTGTAAAATTAAATCCAAAGTAGATTTTCTTTTTAGTTCAGTCATGCTGCTTTTGGACTGTGTTCTATATTCCTTTTGTGTGCATTTCAGCTACGTAGGTGATAAACACAATAATTATACATACCTTCCCTGACATGCATTTCATATAATTATTGTTTAAGTTACAGAAAGGCCCCACATTATAGAAACAGGTAATCGACACATCTGTATGCATGAAGGTATTCTTATCAGACCTTGTAATAGTAGTGGGAAGTAGTTCATTTACTTATCCATTTATTTAACAAAATTTTATTGAATGTCTTTTACATGTAATGTTCTGTGACCGTGGTGAGATGACTATAAACACTGAAGTGTCCATGTGCCTGGAGCATAATACATAGCTCAGTAACTGTTAGACATCTCTCCTGAAGAGGGTAGGAAGGCAGGAATAAGTGATATAGAGCCTCTCTGATGGTTCACCTGAAGAAAATTAATTGCTGGGGAGGATTTTCTCTGTTATTCCAAAATTGACTTCACATGTGATACACTGTGAGGGTATTGCTTGATACATTGTTTGAATTGTTTAAATGTGGAAAAATATATCTTCATATTAAAGCATTCTGAAGAAAGATGGAATGGAATCTGTTCTGATTCTGATATATACTAGGTCAATTTAATTTTTAAGGTAGGGATGCACTGTGAAACTTCTATGGGTGAGATAAACTGCTCATAGTCACTAATTCTATTGATCTCTTTATATCATCTCAAAGGAAAAATATGTGAATCAATATCATGGCATCAAGAAAACAATTGTTGCACTCTAGATTCTGGCATACATTTGCTTCTTCTCTCTGTCTTTAAGACAGACTCTTGCTCTGTCACTTAGGCTGGAATGTAGTGGTGTGATCATAGCTCAGAGCTACTCAAATACCTGTGTGTTCAAGTGATCCTCCTGCGTTAGACTCCTGAGGAGCTGGGACTACTGGTGCGCACTTCCACACCGGCTAATTTTTTTTTTTTCTCGAGATAGAGTTTCCCTCTGTTGCCCTGGGTAGAGTGTCAGTGGCATTATTACATAGCTCACAGCAACCTCAAACTCCTGGGCTCAAGCAATCCTCTTGCCTCAGCCTCCTGAGTGGTGCCTGCCACAATATCTAGATTTTTTTCTTTTTGGTAGGGATAGAGTCTTGCTTTTGCTCAGGCTGGTCTAGAAGTCCTGAGCTCAAGCAGTCACCTTGGCCTTGCAGAGTGCCAGGTGAGTCACAGTGCCTCACTCCCAGCTAATTGTTTATTCTTTTTTTCCCTTTTTTAAATTAATTATAGTTACAGAGTCTCACTATGTCACCGAGGCTGTTTTTGAACTCCTGACCTCAAGAAATCCTTCTGCCTCAGCCTCCCAAAGTGCTGGGATTACAGATGTGAGCCACTATGTCCAGCCACTGCTTCTCTTAAGATATCTCTTATTGGCTCGGCGCCTGTGGCTCAATGGGCTAAGGCGCCAGCCATGTACACCTGAGCTGGCGGGTTCAAATCCAGCCTGGGTCCGCCAAACAACAATGACGGCTGCAACCAAAAAATGGCCGGGCGTTGTGGCGGGCGCCTGTAGTCCCAGCTACTTGGGAGGCAGAGGCAAGAGATTGGCTTGAGCCCTGGAATTGGAGGTTGCTGTGAGCTGTGATGCCACCACACTCTATCCAGGGTAACAGCTTGAGGCTCTGTCTCAAAAAAAAGATATCTCTTATTGCTGGTGATTGAATGAGCAAAAGCCTTCTGGAGGATTGAAGGACATATGGACTAGTGTAACAGCTAAAAATTTCTTAACCTATTGTGGAGTTGCATTTCCAAATTTTCCTGTATTTTTATTCAATTTCACTTGATCTTAGCCAAAAGGCTGAGAAGCAATTTTTATTTGTTTCGTAAGGCAAAAATTTTAGCTTCTTAGCTCTAATTCTTTGTTTCTTTTTCCTTCAGTATCCCTCATTAACTGTTTTAAATCTTTTAACGTAATCTTTTAGATACCATTTGCTTTTAGTGCATAAAGGAAACTTAGGAGACTATTACTGTTATTATTTGGACAAGAGTTTATTATCACTAAAAGATTGGCCAGGTAATACTATTTTGAAGGGAGTAAATGGTAAGTCTTTTTTGAGTTCTTTTGTTTTAAAATTGCAAAACAGGGTGGCGCCTGTGGCTCAGTGAGTAGGGGTACTCATGTACTGGTCCCATCCATGTACTGAGGTTGGCGGGTTCAAACCCGGCCCCTGCCAAACTGCAACAAAAAAATAGCTGGGCGATGTGGTGGGCGCCTATAGTCCCAGCTACTCGGGAGGCTGAGGCAAGAGAATCACCTAAGCCCAAGAGTTGGAGGTTGCTCTGAGCTGTGACGCCATGGCACTCTCCTGAGGGAGACAAAGTGAGACTCTATCTCTAAAAAAAAATAAAAAAAATAAAATTGCAAAATAAAGGAAAATAAGTTGAGGAACAGAGAAATTATTGAATCTAAGAGAAGGCTGTCTTTGTAGGTGTCTAACACTTGATGATCTAATAATGTACTAGTTTTCATTCAGTGATAGAAAAACTGCTAAGCAGCATTGAAAGCAATCATAATTGAGGCAATGCCTGGGCATGAATATTATTATGACTTTTGCTTTTACTATTCTTTGATGACTCTTTGAACTTCTAGGGGGTCACATGACAATTGGTTTTGAGAAAACATTAATGTGAGGTTAGCTAAACGCAAGTGGGAAGCAGATTCCCTCACTGACCGGTTCATGTTATACATATAAAGGCTGATGACTTCAGAGTTGTGGTAGAGGGTAGAACCATCAATTACTGTTACTCTCAAGGTTGCCTTTTGTTGTCAGAACACTTAGCATAAGGCAGAAATGGTAGGCAATACCTGAAAAGAACAAAACACCATTAAATATAATAAATCAGCACTTAGAAAAAACTACAACTACCAAGGCCATCTCAAACAGTATTCTTTTATATGACTAAAGTTGTAAAAAACATAAAGCAACAACAAACAAAAACTCGGTCCAGCAAACCCATTTGATCTGGATGTTCTTTCTAATGTGATAAATCTGAATGAAACCAAGCGTTATTGAAGCTCAGTGGTACAGAGCCTACCTTAGAGATTATTTGTAGCATAGATAGTGATGTGAACATAAGATGTGACTAAGTTGAGTCTTGTGTGGAGATTCAGTTCTGTGCATGTGGCAAAAATCCGAGTATAGTCAAAATGAAAAATCTCTTATAATTTCCCATGAAATACAAATATAGTCAAAATGAAAAATCTCTGATAATTTCCCATGAAATATAAAATCTCTTATACTTTCCCATGAAATACAAATATACTGTTTTCAAGAAGTCTGAACTGGCCGGTTCTTCCTTTTGCATTACTGTTTTTTTGTTGAACAGATAGATGAGGGCATTAGCTATATTCTCTTTAGTGACTAAGGAAAGTGACTAGTTTGAGTGACTGGAAAACTAGTCACTTTCTGTAGTCACTGAAAAGAAAGTCACTAAAGTGACTAAGGAAAGTGACTAGTTTTCTTTTTAGTGACTAAGGAAAATAAGAACGACTTTTTATTCTAGGCTATGAAGCTGATTTTTTTCCTTCATGAATAAAAATATCTTTTGATTTTTTTTCTTTTAAAAAAATGGGTAAATGAGGAAAAGCTTGTTTTTCAAATAAATCCTTGGGGACCAAAGATGTTTGGCATACCAGTTTTTCTGAGAAAGGCCTATTCTCTTTTACATAACATGAAACATACCTTTAAACATAGATTTAATTTTCTTGTGTGTTTATCTGTCATTTCTTTCCATTCTGATTCTACTCTGCTGTGTTGCCTGACAAGTACCTTTCTTAAATTCCTATTTGATTTTTTTTCTATTATCTTTGTCTTGTGCTTGGTGTTTTTCCTGTTCTCCACAGAAATAGTTCTACAATCAAATTCAAATTCAGTTATGTTACTTTTACTTATACTGAAAGATAGCTTAGTATAATGGCAGGTACTCTGAAGTATGGTGTAAGACCTGGTTTAGATTCAGGCTCTTCTTATGTTAATTAGTAACGGAGAAAGATGTTTCACATCCCTTAGCCTTAATTTTCTTAATTATTAGAAATAAAGATAGAGTACCACAAAGCACATCTTTTATGATGCACTGGCTGTTTTGGACATAAAGATTGTTAAACAGTGGGAAGAATTTTTCTTTTGTGAATGCCAGAGCTCAGTGGAAATTCTTGCTCCACTGAATGGTAAATA
Source organism: Perodicticus potto (assembly GCA_963574655.1). Taxonomy (NCBI): domain Eukaryota; kingdom Metazoa; phylum Chordata; class Mammalia; order Primates; family Lorisidae; genus Perodicticus; species Perodicticus potto. The sequence goes on along the minus strand of CAUYRH010016991.1, from coordinate 1,408 downwards.
GAAATGTAGAGAAACTCATTGAAGGTATTGGTTTATTTTTAGGTAGAGTGTAAACTATATATCCACTTTGAAAAGCTTGAAGGATCTGTCTGGCCATATTACTGAAGAAATAATAGCCAGTCACATGACCCAGTATGATATCGAATTTTAGATGCCCAGTTTTTCTTGAATAATAATCATTGTGGACTGTGTGTCTGTGTGTGTGTGTGTGTTTTTAAGACAGAATCTCACTTTATCGCCCTCGGTAGAGCGCCGTGGTGTCACACAACTCACAGCAACCTCCAACTCCTGGGCTTAGGTGATTCTCTTGCCTCAGCCTCCCGAGTAGCTGGGACTATAGGCGCCCGCCACAACGCCCGGCTATTTTTCTGTTTTGCAGTTCGGCCGAGGCCGGGTTCGAACCTGCCACCTTCAGTATATGGGGCTGGCGACCTACTCGAGCCACAGGCGCCGCCCTGTGTGTGTGTTTTAGAATGAAGAACAAGGTGAGAAACCAAGGAGGTTAGTATCAATTATACACATACTAATCAATTACACTCTGTTAAAGTCACATTTATCAATAATATGATCAGTTAGTATGATCCAGGAAGCCTATAGATTTATCTTTTATTTCTGGTACTCACAAACCTCAGAAAGCATCCAGCAGTAGAAATCTGCAAGAGGGGATTTTCATCCTTGTCTGCTGCTATTGATAAGCGATGGTTGTGACCTCCTTTTAAGGGGCTAATAAGGAATCATATATATATATATAGAGAGAGAGAGAGAGAGAGACAGACAGACAGAGAGACAGAGAGAGAGAGAGAGTTACATTAAAAAAGACTTGCAGGATTTGCATCACTTCATTGTAGTTTCCATGGAAGCGGAACTACCACCATCAGCAGGAGTCCATTTCAACTGCTGGCTTCCGGTGCTTGTTTCTCTGTTACTATGGAGACTGCCTAGAAAGCAACAGAAAAACCAAAAGTTTAAAAAACAGTGATTTGATTACAAAATATGATTTGACCCCTGGGTTTAACTAGGTGTCCCATAATCTTGGCATTTCTGAATTCCGAATTATTTTGTGAGCTAAGTTGATTTCTTTTGAACAAAATGTATTTTGAAGCTTTGTTGAAGCTTAAATACATTGAATCAAAAAGTAAATATCTGGCTTGGTGTCTGTGGCTCAGCGGGCTAAGGCGCCAGCCACGTACACCTGAGCTGGCGGGTTCGAATCCAGCCCGGGCCTGCCAAACAACAATGACGGCTGCAACCAAAAAATGGCCGGGCGTTGTGGTGGGTGCCTGTAGTCCCAGCTACTTGGGAGGCAGAGGCAGGAGACTCGCTTGAGCCCAGGAGTTGGAGGTTGCTGTGAGCTGTGATGTCACAGCACTCTATCCAGGGTGACAGCTTGAGGCTCTGTCTCAAAAAA